>JASFXZ010000020.1:10285715-10542838 GCA_032209605.1 Mactromeris polynyma | reverse complement strand
ATATCGAATGAACTACATTTAGAACTTACAACAAGCCATTTCGGTGCATGCAAGTAAACCATTGTTACATGTACATGTATTGCAATCGGCCTTCACCTGTCCGCCATCTTGGATTACGTCACCATTATAAAGACACGTGTTCTCTACATATAGAAACGTATTTAAACCAGCAGTAAGTAAAGAGTACTTTCAAGATTTATTTTTACATCAATAGGTAGTATGAATGTATTATTATTGTATCCCTGTTAAAGAGTCGACCAAAGTTTACATTTTGCTATCAATTTGTATGTCTGGTTTTATCGAGCTTCATTTCAAACGATAACACAATCGGAACACCTCGGAGATATAAATAACCTCGGAGATATTATGGTTAGAAAGTAGTCTGCAAGATGGCCGCCTCCGAGATATGCTGTACCTGTTTATTATGGAATCGAGACATATACGATATTTCTGGGAAATCAACATCAAATAAATTTGGAACGACAAATAAATATTTCCCTGATAATGAAAAAAACATCAATTTGTAGGAATTGTTGGCGAAAAATAGAAAATGTTGATGCATTCAGAAGGTAATCTCGTGATTATCTACTCGGCGTTACTCGCCGGGGACACATCACATTGGGTGTATCCATCCACTTACTTACGAGGTATGTATTCCGAGCTCTGCCGGATACCGCCGAGTAGTTACGATTGACGATAACATTATTGTTATTACCGATTGTTAACGTTTCTAGGTCGGGACCGGGATTTTCTATCGCCATGGCTTGGATACTACATTTGTTTGATACATTTTCTGTTTTACCTCTGGTGGGTGGGGGATGTTGAAAAAAGGAATGCATATCGATAAGAAGTCTACTTGAGTGACCATTTCAACGCCGTAACACAAACAGGTCATAACCAGTAACGAGGTGTCAATACATTACTCTTGATCTCAAAACAGACATTGAAAATACACTGTAACCACATTTTACTACAGTCACCACTGAGAATGTGGATTCTACATACTCTGGTCAACTCATACTCTACTAACCCGCCGGTACCATTTCAAAAAGCTCATAGATAATTTCCATTTGTACATGTATTTGCTTTTAGCTGAAGTAAGGTATACGTATCGGATATTTCTCATAATGTAGTGAACATTCTCAAAATTCTAAATGGCGAGTTAGCTGTTTTGATCAGTAAATCATACTCACTGCAGACGTTAAGTGTACATCTAAGTTGACCATCATGACAAGAGCACGTGTTGCAGCCCAATGTTACATTCTCCCCATCTTGTAATGTGTTACCATTGTGAAGACAAGATCTGCCGACTTTACAAAGAATGATTAAATCAAAGTTGTAAATTAACGAAAAAATGTATCATCATCAAATAAATACATCAACAACTGTACTTTAAAAACAAATCTTCAATTAAAAGTAAATATATCCCCACACTAGCGAATAAATGTAAACATTTTAAGAGGAAAATGCCAGGTTTTTCATACAGACTGAGTAGACACACTACTGAACATTTTATCATACATGTCATGATATGCAGGGTGGTAAAACAGTTTGTTCACAAAGTTTGAATTTAGATAAAATGAAAATAATGCTGTGCAACACTGGTTTTATTTCGCATAATGAAAGATACTGTTTGTTACATGAATATCTGCTTTATTTAGAACACTCAAGCAGAAGTAAAAACTATTGGTCCATAGCGACATAGATGGAAAGAGCATTTAAAAGTACTAAAACTCAAACTTTGTGAACTAAGTTTTGAACACCCTGTTACGTGCATGTAGTGTATATATTTGAATTTTGAATAATGAAGATCAGTTCAAAACTAGTTTATTGGCATATGAAAATAATATATTCTTCACCTTGACAAATAAGACCTATGCATGTGCACGTAGGAAGATTGAAACAGTTATTTAAGAAGGCAAAGCCTGCAGACAACTTATAGTCTGATGATAAGTTCTCTCAAAACCGAACCTCTCAGAAAACCGGACTTTTGACCATGTCCCGACAGGGTTCGGTTTTTAGGGAGTTAACTGTAGTTTCGTCGTAGTGGATGCTATCTGATCCGTGAAATGCGTTGGAGATTTTTTTTTATAAATTTTTAGAACAGTTCAGTTTTTAGTAAATTTAACAGCGATCTTAAACTCATATATACTTTGATATAGTTGCATATAAACACAAATGTAGACACACGAAATAATTTTAAAATAAAACATAATTTCGTATACATCTTATAATGTATGCACAACCATACTTGTCCATTTCAATAATTCATTACCGGCTTCCTTTCAAACAATGTATTTATACGATTCAGAGGTTCATACATAATTATACACAGGAGATTGTTACAAGTTCCCTCCCTTTATCCCTTCTATAGTATATGTATATACTGGTCAAAACACAGGAGATTGTTACAAGTTCCCTCCCTTTACCCCTTCTATAGTATATGTTTATACTGGTCAAAACACAGGAGAGTGTTACAAGTTCCCTCCCTTTACCCCTTCTATAGTATATGTTTATACTGGTCAAAACACAGGAGAGTGTTACAAGTTCCCTCCCTTTACCCCTTCTATAGTATATGTTTATACTGGTCAAAACACAGGAGATTGTTACAAGTTCCCTCCCTTTATCCCTTCTATAGTATATGTTTATACTGGTCAAAACACAGGAGAGTGTTACAAGTTCCCTCCCTTTACCCCTTCTATAGTATATGTTTATACTGGTCAAAACACAGGAGATTGTTACAAGTTCCCTCCCTTTACCCCTTCTATAGTATATGTTTATACTGGGCAAAACACAGGAGATTGTTACAAGTTCCCTCCCTTTACCCCTTCTATAGTATATGTTTATACTGGTCAAAACACAGGAGATTGTTACAAGTTCCCTCCCTTTACCCCTTCTATAGTATATGTATATACTGGTCAAAACACAGGAGATTGTTACAAGTTCCCTCCCTTTATCCCTTCTATAGTATATGTATATACTGGCCAAAACACAGGAGATTGTTACAAGTTCCCTCCCTTTATCCCTTCTATAGTATATGTATATACTGGTCAAAACACAGGAGATTGTTACAAGTTCCCTCCCTTTATCCCTTCTATAGTATATGTATATACTGGTCAAAACACAGGAGATTGTTATAGGTTCCCTCCCTTTATCCCTTCTATAGTATATGTATATACTGGTCAAAACACAGGAGATTGTTACAAGTTCCCTCCCTTTATCCCTTCTATAGTATATGTATATACTGGTCAAAACACAGGAGATTGTTATAGGTTCCCTCCCTTTATCCCTTCTATAGTATATGTATATACTGGTCAAAACACAGGAGATTGTTACAAGTTCCCTCCCTTTACCCCTTCTATAGTATATGTATATACTGGTCAAAACACAGGAGATTGTTATAGGTTCCCTCCCTTTATCCCTTCTATAGTATATGTATATACTGGTCAAAACACAAGAGATTGTTACAAGTTGCCTCCCTTTATCCCTCCTATAGTATATGTATATACTCGGGCCAATATATAATGTATATATTGGTGCCAGGTATATATAATATTGTATATTCTCGTATACTATAGAGAACTTGAGAAGGGAAAAAAGGAGACAACTCGTGACAATCTCCTGGGGGTCAAAACTGCTAACCTTCTCTTGGTTTCTAATAATCCACTCGATACATTTTCTATCGATTTTGATATTAGTAAGCTTTAATATTTATGATTCAGTCCATGAGTTATTGAAAATCGTCCATGTAAACCTGTTAAATCACGTTTTGCTTGAAGAATCTCGAAATACAATATGGCGGATTGGCTCTTTTGATCAGTAAATGTGTATACATTTATATAAAAAATGGCTTCACGTTGAATAGATGGCAATTTTGTATCAATTCATTATCTAGTAAGCAATATGCTACGATTTAATTGGATATATTACACCCAAACCGGCATAATAGCTTAATTGGAAGAGAGACCGATCACAGCCCGCGCCATACTGCTGGAGTGAAAAAGTGGTACTGGTAGCTCCCTTAAGGGTCGTACCAGCAGATCAACAAATGCAGGTCAGTATTTATTACCGGTTTGTTCTTCATGATACGCTATTGATCACATGAGATCGTCACGAGTTTTCTCCCTTTATATCTTGCATATACTACAGAAGGGATTAAGGGGGATAACTCTAGAAGGGATAAAGGTAGAGAACTCGTGACAATCTCCGGTTGTGATGATTGTATGCGATGTTAAATAGAGCTTCTATATCTGTATCATACAACTTGTTGACCAGCTACAAGCTTTAACACAAATAGTGTGGTGTGCATTAAGTGTACTGTGCGATCTGTCCAGAGCGATACCCTTTAGTAAGACGCTAAGTTTGACTGTTGTTTAGAGGTTGATGCTCTAGATATGTTGAATTGGTCGTATACAGTCTTACTACACTGTACTTGAAAGTTGATACAGTTAAAGAAAAGGTCGCTCTGGAGAGGTTTCGCTGTATATACATACCGTTCCTACAGACTGGACAACATGTCCCTTCCGGTATGTGAGTATCCACACAAGTTGGAATAGTACAGTCAACAAATATACAATCTGTAATAAAACAATGAAAATAATCACACCAAAGTAATGGACTCCCTGCATAGATCTGTTTGTCGCAATAAAAATGATAATATTATTAGTTCCTGCTTTTCAATGGTTTATCGCAAATTTGAATTATATTATTCAAATATTATATTACAGAACAGAACAGAACATTTTATTGGTTTTGACTTGTACATGGTACATCGTCATAAAATCACATACAAAGTACAAATATACCGTACAATATATTGGTCCATTATAACCTATATCCTGATAAACTCTCTGTTTTAAGCCTCATGAGATTGTCACGAGTTCCCTCCCTTTATTCATACTATAGTATATTTATATGTATAAAGGCAGAGAACTGGTGACAATCTCTTGTGATTTAAGCAGTGCAAATAACAGGTGTTGCTTTCATCGATGATCGCAAAACTACTGATTTATCGTGATAAAAGGGCGCGTGAAGCTAAAACGGTTTGCACGAATAGGGGGCCTACACGTGATGCAAAAATCTTCAGAATCGCGTACCAAACGTTAACCAAAATATGCGCAATCCTGTTTCAACTTGGCGACGGCTTTACAGAAACGCGACAACTTGAAATTAAACTTTAAATTTCAACTTGTCGTGGTGAAATTTCACACGAGAAGTGGCAGATGAATATCGCAAAAATGTCGACTCATAATTTAGAGTCAAAAATGACATTTCTTGTTTTATATTCTGCAATGCAAACAATACCAAATCTTGGACTCAACTTCTATAAAAAGTGTAAATAACGTGACTCTTTAATATAACTTTTTAGCGCGGATTTTTCACACCCAGCGCAAGACGTCAAGTATATTTGGGAAATACTTAAAAATACTTAAAACCTGCTGAAAAACTTGAAATAAAAGGTAAAAATGTGTGTTTCGGTGAAAGATGAAAGGCGAAAAGGAATTCATCTCGTGAACACTAGAATTTTTTTCACGCGTTCTCTCCATGGTTTCCATTTATTTCGTTAACATTATACACATAACATTATATTATATTGTCATTAACATATTCTTCTAGGATAGTGATGCATTATAACATGTGACGTCAGTTACCGAGGACACGTACACCGCTGCAGATAGGCACCACGTGATCATTTACAATTAGCGATCCATTAATGATAATTGCAATTACACGTATGTACAGTATTAAGTGTATATACCTTTAAATACATAATTGTCTGTTGTCTAAAGGCTTCTTAAGTATTATCAAATAGGTGTAGCAAGAAAATATACCTAGGGAGCAAACTGGACAACACTCCCCGTCTGGCCGAGCCTGGTTAGGACAGTTCAACTCCGGGCAGTCGACACTACTACAGTTATCTGTAATACAAAATGACAATATAACCGTAACGGAATCTTTATGTCAAATAAGCTCAGTGTGAATAATTCAATTTCTTATTTCGCGAAACGGGCATTAGTTAGAAATGACGCAATAGAAATACCATTCGCTACATCTCGGCAATTTCCGTTCAGATCGGAAATATACGTCGAAGGCACGCGTATGAATACGTAATGTGGTTATCCGCAAGATATCTGTCCAGGGAAACACAATTTCACATTATCTAAATGTTTGTGTGTCTCATATTGATCTGTGTAATTCTTAATTCTCTAAATATAGTAATTAAAAAATATATATATAAAGACTGAAAAAAGCATCGGGGTCGAAACCTCAATAATATAACCGTCAATGGTTCTGAAGGCGGTCTTAGTTGTGGGGTGGTCTATATATCGAGTTAAGATATGGAGGAAAACAAAAGTGGTGATGAAAATATGGTCTTATTTTTGAGGCGGTTTTACTTTAAATGCAATATGTGTAACTTTATCTATATTATTGTAAGTTAAATAACAAACCTTTTGGACAAACTAAACAGCATTGTCCTTCGGGAACATACATGCCACTCTCACATTCTGGATGGGCACAAAGTATTCCTGTGCATTTGTTCATATTTGCCACTTCCGTTGCCACTGTTGCTGAATACACAGACGACAAAAACATACTTCCAAACGTTAAATAAACTAACATAGTTCGTGTTTAACTGTCGTGTACGAGTTAAAATAAGACTGTATAAACAAATGTTATATCCACATTTATGAATAACGATGTAGTTTTCTTGTTTTTGTCCTTTCGTTTACCTTTATTTATTGACGATTATACAAACTGTTAAGTAGCTTTGATAAGGAAAATGATTTCAAGGTACATGTGTTGGCGAAAGACATTTCTGAGAAATAATCATTACAATGACGCACATAGGCCTATATATACGATGTCTTTAAAGGGATGTAAACGACTTGTTCGGATGTACAGCTAATCCTCAACTAAAGACCACCTCAAAATTAAGACCACAATTTTCAAGTCCATTTTCACTTTTTTGCTCTTAATTCAACCTCAATATTAAGACCACCTCAATAAGAAAACCAGTTTCAAAAGTCCCAAAGGTGGTCTTATTATTGAGGTTTCACTGTATTCGGTATCATAGCACTGGTTTGATTTCTCCCCATGTTTTACCTGCCATGTTTGCATATTATAGTGTATTTCTTTGAGCTGTTATTGTTTTATTGATTCGATACATCAGATGCCATATTGAAAATACGGCATTAAATACTTTGCTTGTATATAATTATGACTAAATACTCCACCTCCTTAAAATAATGAGGTTATTACATTGTATCATTGTTATCATTACATTTAGCATTCAGCGACACTGAATTAGCCAACGCCTAACAGATTAATATGCTAACCATACCATGTATGGTACCCAACGTTTTTTTATCATGTTTATAAAACTTACAATATGGTAACAAACGTGTCCACACGGTCGCCCCGATGACCAATAGCTTTTCAGTTACAGAGTCTCACAATAATTATTTTCAATTTCCCAAGCGCACATTCCTTTAAACGATCCAGAAACAAAAGACGTATTTATGACTTGTGATAATTAATATGTCTGTACATCCGCGTTTGTATCCTGGTATAACATCATTTCATTAGCTTATTTTACGTTTTGTCATCAAGAAAAAAACAACATTTAATTCCCCCTGTGGTTTAACTGGATTTAACGATCAATCAAACATGTGTTAAATACGGAGTAATTCTGTTTACGAATAAGTGTAAAATGAAATACATGTAATTATATACGTAGGTTTGAATAAAACAGCAAATTGATATTTTCTTTCTTTAATATTTATAAATAGTTCCTCTTTCTTTAATTAACGAATTGAAGGTAATTCCGTAATTGCATTAAAAGGGTAGGTAATTCCGTAAATTTTGTCAATGGTGGGGGGGGGTAATTCAGTTAACGCCTGTAAAAGGGGTGGTTATTCTGTAAATGTAGTTAAAGGGAAATAATTCCGCAAATTTAGTTAAAGTGCAGGAAATTAAATAAATGTTATCGTATTTTTTGTGGTATTTTATACACATTGAGCAATAATAACATGTATTGTGTATACCTTTCTCTAAAATGTACGCTATGATTAATTTGTGTTTGTATTACGATCAGTACCGGCATTGTTGGTCACAGAATTGGCAGTGGTTCACAAAGAGTGGTAGTGTTCGGGTGATGTATCCAATTGCATGAGTCGCTGTGCAAGGGTGTGTGTGTCACGGTTCTGGGTATTATTCGCCTGCTGCACTCGGTACAAAGTGTTCAAAAGTGGATCAAGTACATTAATCACAGTATCCAGTAATTTGGCCTCTGAATCGGGTTATGGTTTGGCTATACTCAGTGAATGGACCCTGCTGTATCCTGCTTACTGACCTCTCTGCACATTACACGTGTCACTGCACAGGTACCATACACTGCACATAGTAAGGGGTCGGTGAACAGCACGTATGGATCAGCAGAACTCAGGAGGCGCATTAAAGGGTTTCCAGGTCCATCAGTCTTGGTGGTGTAAAGATCGCCATGTCCGGATTTAAAGGTCATGGCCGGTACTCTATGCGGGGTCCTTGTACATGGGTCAATAAACAAGGTCTATCGTACATGGTATACTTCGTATCTTGGTCGCTGTGTTGAGCTTATTGGTCCAAGCTTTGCTATAAGCCGGGCTGCTGTGTTGGGTGTAACTCAATTTATGGGTCTCTCTTTACTAGTTAAATGACCAATCTACTTAATACGGCGGACCCAAACACTGGGAACAACGAAACATGTACTACGTACAGTGGACCCACACACCGTGAACAACGAAACATGTACTACGTACAGTGGAACCACACACCGTGAACAACGATACATGTACTACGTACAGTGGAACCACACACCGTGAACAACGAAACATGTACTACGTACAGTGGAACCACACACCGTGAACAACGATACATGTACTACGTACAGAGGAACCACACACTGTGAACAACGATACATGTACTACGTACAGTGGAACCACACACTGTGAACAACGAAACATGTACTACGTACAGTGGAACCACACACCGTGAACAACAAAACATGTACTACGTACAGTGGAACCACACACTGTGAACAACGAAACATGTACTACGTACAGTGGAACCACACACTGTGAACAACGATACATGTACTACCTACAGTGGAACCACACACTGTGAACAACGATACATGTACTACGTACAGTGGAACCACACACTGTGAACAACGGACCCATGTACTACGTACAGTGGAACCAAACACTGTGAACAACGATACATGTACTACGTACAGTGGAACCACACACTGTGAACAACGGACCCATGTACTACGTACAGTGGAACCACACACTGTGAACAACGATACATGTACTACATACAGTGGAACCACACACTGTGAACAACGAAACATGTACTACGTACAGTGGAACCACACACTGTGAACAATGGACCCATGTACTACGTACAGTGGAACCACACACTGTGAACAACGGACCCATGTACTACGTACAGTGGAACCACACACTGTGAACAACGAAACATGTACTACGTACAGTGGAACCACACACTGTGAACAACGATACATGTACTACGTACAGTGGAACCACACACTGTGAACAACGATACATGTACTACGTACAGTGGAACCACACACTGTGAACAACGATACATGTACTACGTACAGTGGAACCACACACTGTGAACAACGATACATGTACTACGTACAGTGGAACCACACACTGTGAACAACGATACATGTACTACGTACGGTGGAACCACACACTGTGAACAACGATACATGTACTACGTACAGTGGAACCACACACTGTGAACAACGATACATGTACTACGTACAGTGGAACCACACACTGTGAACAACGATACATGTACTACGTACAGTGGAACCACACACTGTGAACAACGATACATGTACTACGTACAGTGGAACCAAACACTGTGAACAACGATACATGTACTACGTACAGTGGAACCACACACTGTGAACAACGATACATGTACTAAGTATAGTGGAACCAAACAACGGATTCATGTACTGTATAAAGTGGACCCATGTACAGCGAATAACGAACCCATGTAAGACCAGTTAAACTACCAATCTTCTTAAAGCGGCGGATCCACACACTGTGAACAACGAACCCATGTACTACGTACAGTGGACTCACATACTGCGAACAACGGACCCATGTACTACGTACAGTGGACTAACACACTGCAAACAACGGAACCATGTACTACGTACAGTGGACAAACACACAGCAAACATATATAGTTTTCATCAATGATAAATATTCTTTTATTTGTTCGTTTACTATTTTATCATAACCACTGGCTTTGTTATTTTTTAAAGTTTTTATTGCTATCATTATTTCATTTTCAGTAATGGGGACATTTATTTCTTCGTTTATTTCATTTTCTGCGTTACTATTATCATTATTGTTGTTATAATTATTATTATCATCATTATTAGTGTTTACATTTTTGAAGAAATTATAAAGTTCTGTTAAGTTAGCTTCATTGTTTTGATAAGGCTTTCCATTTAGGATTTTCCAATATTTTCTTGGATCTTTACTTTTAACATTTCGCAATTTCTTAATATTTGAATTTTTGTATTTATTATAAAATTGGTTCAATGTATTTTTGTAAATTTTAGCATTTCGTTTGAGAGTCTCTTTCGTTTCGTTATTCTTTCTTAATTTATAAAGATACTTTGCAGTGTGAAAGTTTTTCCTAGCCTTTTTGCATTTTGGTCCAAACCAAGAATTTTTATTAGATATACCGGTGTCTCTTTTATTATTTACCGTTGTATATCCGAACGTTTCGCTAGAAGTATTCAAAAACAATGTTGATATATCATTGACTATTTCGTCTACATTCTCTTGGGTAAAGTTCGTATCAAGTGTAAAATTATCAAGAGTTTCGTGTATATTTTGCAGTTTGTTTATATCCAATTTATCTATAAATTCGTTTGCTTTAGTTCTATCCCATAATTTGACAGACGTTTGTTCCTCATCTCGTTCATGGTTGCTTTTACTTAAGTTAAATGTTAAGTTTAGTTCAACTGGGTTATGGACATCTGAAAACAATGGACAGTAGTCCAATACTTGCAGTGATGACACATATTTAAAAAGACTAGAGTTACAAATAAAGTAGTCAACAACACTTTTACCTTTACATGTGGTTTTCCCAGGGATATCCATATTTGTTCTCCCATTTAAAATGTAAAAATAGTTCAGTTTCAAAAATTCAAGAAATTGATTCCCATAATTATAGGATTTATCATCATTTACACGTGTTTTATTTACTTTCGAAGACCTGTCAAACATACTCATTTCGAGATCATATTCTGAGCATATTTCTTCATAGTTTTGGCTTTCCAACAATTCATTATCAACTACAATAAAATCCCCAAATAAACAAAATGTGTCATATTTTCTTGAAAACATGTTAACATCACCTTGGATTTCTAAGAACGGATCTTCTATAGAAAATTCTAAGTACCCACGTCAAAGTAATTTACCCAGCTCAAAGTAATTAACCCGACTCTTAGTAAATTACCCAGCTCAAAGTAATTAACCCGACTCTTAGTAATTTACCCAACTCAAAGTTATTTATCCACCAGATATAATTAACTCGGTTCAAAGTTATATACCAAACTCAAAGTACTATACCAAACTCAAAGTTATACACCAAACTCAAAGTTATATACCAAACTCAAAGTAATATACCAAACTCAAAGTTATACACCAAACTCAAAGTAATATACCAAACTCAAAGTTATATACCAAACTCAAAGTTATACACCAAACTCAAAGTTATACACCAAACTCAAAGTTATATACCAAACTCAAAGTTATACACCAAACTCAAAGTTATACACCAAACTCAAAGTAATATACCAAACTCAAAGTTATATACCAAACTCAAAGTTATACACCAAACTCAAAGTTATACACCAAACTCAAAGTAATATACCAAACTCAAAGTTATATACCAAACTCAAAGTTATACACCAAACTCAAAGTTATACACCAAACTCAAAGTTATATACCAAACTCAAAGTTATACACCAAACTCAAAGTTATACACCAAACTCAAAGTAATATACCAAACTCAAAGTTATATACCAAACTCAAAGTTATACACCAAACTCAAAGTTATACACCAAACTCAAAGTAATATACCAAACTCAAAGTTATACACCAAACTCAAAGTTATATACCAAACTCAAAGTTATATACCAAACTCAAAGTAATTTATCCTGTCACTTGCTGTAATTTCGACCCAAAAACAGGGTGCCTGATATTTTTTGCTTTATCAGGTCATTTGGTCACATGACTATTATCTCACGTCACATGACCACGTGACTAGCTGGACTATTTTTAGTTAAGTATCGCGATGTTATCATTTTTCCGGACTTACTAAAACAATGGATTTTTTTCAACTGAATACTATAACACTTTTCATATTGTTTTGTATAATCCATACAACAAAATGTTAATTTCCACAAATTGTTCTATTTCAATCAAGCGGTGCTTAATCTTATCCATTATTAGACAAAACCGTTCTGCATTTTGACCCGAATGTATTAGTGCTTACTGGAACACGTTAAGTACAGCGGTATCATGAGAAACCAGGCTATTAGTAAACAACGTAGTCAAACAAATGTTTGCACCTGTTTACACCATTGGAACAACATCATTTCGAAAATTTTGGTCGATCTGCGTTTGAACTTATCAGGGCTGACCGTGCGGGCGAGTTTCTCATGAAAATAACATATTGATCAATAGCAATAGCAGTACGTACCCCACCCATCTTCTCAATATTAGAATCCCAGTCCGGTTTCATCGATTTGTGCCGAAAATTCCTTTGCAATCGTTAATGACACTGATAGACTATATATATATCTTTATTTTCCTCCAAATAAGGAGAGCATAAATATTTACAAGAACATATAATATATAAAGAGACTGTACACAAGACATATAGTGTATAAAGAGACTATACACAAAAAATATAGTATATAAATTCACAAAACATCAAACTAAGATACCAAACAGTATAGAACAATATGAAAAACACTTAATGTTTTCACTTTAAAAAAAACAAGTGTTGTGCATACGTAAGTGTAATTTGATCTAATTGTCTTCGTGTTTAATGATATACATATCAGCAGATAATACGTACTCAAATAGTTTTACCACAAATGGCACAATTAATGTGATAATATTTTAATCAAAACACAGTGTAAATGAGGGTAATGCAACTTTCCTATTAGTACTAGAACAAATAACTTTAAAATACGTTTACACTGATCACGCAAAGACATACGTATTCTAGAACGGTAATTTTTAATTATTATCAGATGTTCGCAAACGCAGATAAATTCATATTGCCACTAAAATGTGTCAGACTCATGGGAACTATCGGCGTAAGGTGCTAATCACACTTATATTCAACACGTCACAAAATTAATTACGTCATAATTAAGTGTATGTAACTCGGTATTATTCAGAATAAAAGGTATTTCCCCCTTACTTAACACAAGAAGTGACAGGATAAATAGAATAATAGGTTAGTGACGTGGAATGAGAAAGTTTATCAGACTCGGCTCCGGTAGTTATCGGGTTACCCGATAAATTCCTCCGCCTTGCCTGATAAACTTTCTCATTCCACGTCACTAACCTATTATTATCTATATACCAAACTCAAAGAAATTTACCCAACTCAACGTAATTTACCCAACTCAAAGTAATTTACACAGCTTGAAGTTATTTACACAGCAATTAGTAGGCTATCCTTCTGGAAGTAACCTATCAATGCGAAAGCAACCTGCCCACCTCAAAATACCACCTCAAAGTAATTTACTAAGTTCAAAGTAATTTTCCCTGGTGAAAGTAATCTTCCAAGCTTAAAGTAGTTTACCAAATATACTAAGTACTGTAAAGAAATGGGTATATGACTGAGTATACTGTAAAGAAATGGGTAAATGACTGAGTATTATAACTGTAAAGAAAAGGGTACATGACTGAGTATACTGTAAAGAAATGGGTACATGACTGAGTATTATAACTGTAAAGAAAAGGGTACATGACTGAGTATACTGTAAAGAAATGGGTACATGACTGAGTATACTGTAAAGAAATGGGTACATGACTGAGTATTATAACTGTAAAGAAAAGGGTACATGACTGAGTATTATAACTGTAAAGAAAAGGGTACATGACTGAGTATTATAACTGTAAAGAAAAGGGTACATGACTGAGTATACTGTAAAGAAATGGGTAAATGACTGAGTATTATAACTGTAAAGAAAAGGGTAAATGACTGAGTATTATAACTGTAAAGAAAAGGGTAAATGACTGAGTATTATAACTGTAAAGAAAAGGGTAAATGACTGAGTATTATAACTGTAAAGAAAAGGGTAAATGACTGAGTATTATAACTGTAAAGAAATGGGTAAATGACTGAGTATTATAACTGTAAAGAAAAGGGTAAATGACTGAGTATTATAACTGTAAAGAAAAGGGTACATGACTGAGTATTATAACTGTAAAGAAAAGGGTACATGACTGAGTATACTGTAAAGAAATGGGTAAATGACTGAGTATTATAACTGTAAAGAAATGGGTAAATGACTGAGTATACTGTAAAGAAATGGGTAAATGACTGAGTATTATAACTGTAAAGAAAAAGGGTACATGACTGAGTATTATAACTGTAAAGAAAAGGTACATGACTGAATATACTGTAAAGAAATGGGTAAATGACTGAGTATTATAACTGTAAAGAAATGGGTACATAACTGAATATACTGTAAAGAAATGGGTAAATGACTGAGTATTATAACTGTAAAGAAAAAGGGTACATGACTGAGTATTATAACTGTAAAGAAAAGGGTACATGACTGAGTATACTGTAAAGAAATGGGTACATGACTGAGTATACTGTAAAGAAATGGGTACATGACTGAGTATTATAACTGTAAAGAAAAGGGTACATGACTGAGTATACTGTAAAGAAATGGGTAAATGACTGAGTATTATAACTGTAAAGAAATGGGTACATAACTGAATATACTGTAAAGAAATGGGTAAATGACTGAGTATTATAACTGTAAAGAAAAAGGGTACATGACTGAGTATTATAACTGTAAAGAAAAGGGTACATGACTGAGTATACTGTAAAGAAATGGGTACATGACTGAGTATACTGTAAAGAAATGGGTACATGACTGAGTATTATAACTGTAAAGAAAAGGGTACATGACTGAGTATACTGTAAAGAAATGGGTACATGACTGAGTATTATAACTGTAAAGAAAAGGGTACATGACTGAGTATACTGTAAAGAAATGGGTACATGACTGAGTATACTGTAAAGAAATGGGTAAATGACTGAGTATTATAACTGTAAAGAAATGGGTATATGACTGAGTATACTGTAAAGAAATGGGTAAATGACTGAGTATTATAACTGTAAAGAAATGGGTAAATGACTGAGTATACTGTAAAGAAATGGGTACATGACTGAGTATACTGTAAAGAAATGGGTAAATGACTGAGTATTATAACTGTAAAGAAATGGGTAAATGACTGAGTATACTGTAAAGAAATGGGTAAATGACTGAGTATACTGTAAAGAAATGGGTACATGACTGAGTATAATAACTGTAAAGAAAAGGGTACATGACTGAGTATTATAACTGTAAAGAAATGGGTATATGACTGAGTATACTGTAAAGAAATGGGTAAATGACTGAGTATTATAACTGTAAAGAAATGGGTAAATGACTGAGTATACTGTAAAGAAATGGGTACATGACTGAGTATACTGTAAAGAAATGGGTAAATGACTGAGTATTATAACTGTAAAGAAATGGGTAAATGACTGAGTATACTGTAAAGAAATGGGTAAATGACTGAGTATACTGTAAAGAAATGGGTACATGACTGAGTATTATAACTGTAAAGAAAAGGGTACATGACTGAGTATTATAACTGTAAAGAAATGGGTACATGACTGAGTATACTGTAAAGAAATGGGTAAATGACAGAACATACTGTAAAGAAATGGGTAAATGACAGAACATACTGTAAAGAAATGGGTATATGACAGAGCATACTGCAGAGAAATGGGTACATGGCAGAACATACTTTAAAGAAATGGGTACATGACAGAACATACTGTAGAGAAATGGGTACATGGCAGAACATACTGTAAAGAAATGGGTATATGACTGAATATACTGTAAAGAAATGGGTATATAACAGAATATACTGTAAAGAAATGGGTACATGGCAGAACATACTGTAAAGAAATGGGTATATGACTGAATATACTGTAAAGAAATGGGTATATAACAGAATATACTGTAAAGAAATGGGTACATAACAGAATATACTGTAAAGAAATGGGTACATAACAGAATATACTGTAAAGAAATGGGTACATAACTGAGACCTGATACAGACCTGGTTTATCCTTCGGAGATGTTTTCTTTGTACTTGAAGCTGTTGTTGTTGACATGGTTGTAGGCTTTAGTGATGTTTTCAGTTTTCCTTTGGAAGTAGCACCTGAACTTGTACCTAATACAAATACAGATCTCAGATAAGTAAATGATAAAATGATTAGTTTGTAAATGTATAATAATTAAATTTATTATTATATTAATGATTTATGGTTTGGTGAAATGTATTTGACTTATCTACACAATCATAAACTAGTAAATGTATTACTACATACACATTTAGAACGCTTAAATGGGAAAGCGTAACACAGGATAGTACACTGCATAAACGGAGTCTCCCCTCAAGAGCATAAGGGTACACTATTAAACAAATCAGTAGGTAGGCCCTATTGAAAATAAAACCAAAACTATTGGAACAGAACAACTAAAATTGGGAAAGGGCATAAAATGAAAATAAAATGGAAGGAAGACTGAAGCAAAAAGCCTAAGACCGTTTATTACTATGTTTTTATTATATACTCTTCTCAGCTCAGAAATGATGTTAATGTGATTGTATTGGCACATTGTTCTCTAAACGTCTGTTTGGTTATCGCAGGTGGTAGAAAAGTGGGTCTGAGGTTATTATTCAAAATTTGAAGACCAGTCTGAAAACAAAAGCCTATGATTGGTTGGCTCTGATTTCAGTCTTAAAATAGACCAATGGCAACCAATAGCACGGCTGCTTCGGATACTGGTTTCCATACTCATTTTTCTAACAATGGACCCACGAATGATTATCTTGAGAACCGAACTTCGAACCCCTGACGAGGCGTATGTTGGGCATTTGACTGACGATAATTCAACGAAAGTTTAATTTCCAGTAGATAAATGTGTTTGAACTAAATATTATAAAGCGATCTTAATAAAAGTTGTTACTGACAATTTAACTACTACACACGTTGTAGTACAGTGTCAATGTCCTACGCAGTGGTCTCCCTTTACAGCGTAGAGAGACCTCTACCATCTCAAACATTGTAACAGCGTACTGAGACCTCTACCATCTCAAACATTGTAACAGCGTACTGAGACCTCAACCATCTCAAACATTGTAACAGCGTACTGAGACCTCTACCATCTCAAACATTGTAACAGCGTTCTGAGACCTCTACCATCGCAAACATTGTAACAGCGTACTGAGACCTCTACCATCTCAAACATTGTAACAGCGTACTGAGACCTTTACCATCTCAATCATTGTAACAGCGTACTGAGACCTCTACCATCTCAAACATTGTAACAGAGTACTGAGACCCCTACCATCTCAAACATTTTAACAGCATACTGTTATTTCAATTGATTAAACGATACAACTCAATTAAAGACCTTGATTGGAAGGTGCCATGGTCGTTCTATTCAAACATCCATTGTCAAGTGACAGTCGTGAAGGCATTGGTAAATGCAATGCTAAGGGAGATAAGGGGTGTAACGAGTGCGGTATAATGATTGAACATGACCGTACGTCACCTCGGACCTTGTATTTTCCTTTTCTAGTCTACGCGGCCTCATATAGTTCCACTCGACCAAACAATTGTTCAAAAAGTCGCTACGAACCTTTTTTCAGCTCGGCAATAAATTTACTCAACGAATCTTTACTCAAATCTTTATTAAATATACATTTTTGATACACATACATAGTTATAAATATAATTACTAGCATGATGAATGGTGTCAATATCGGAAATGTAGTAATACAGTATACATTCTTTGATGGAATAAATAACTCACAATTTAACATACATAACATTGTTCACCACAAACACTTTAACAATATCACAACAGCGTATTTATTACATGTGTAATTCATCAATTATTATTTTCAATAAAAAGTATATCATTCAGATGCTATCTTTTTGGATCCAATGGACATATGCTTGATTTAGTTTTGTGCACACAGCTGTTCACAGAAGTGCTCCATACAAGTCCGTCTTGACAAGCCAGCACCAACTCTTTTTTAAACTGACACTGTATACATTTTGAGCAGTCATACGGATGTGGAAAGTATCCATCATCTTTGTGTTGACATGGTTTTATGTCAGGGCATTGTAGTTCATCATTAGTTGGAAATATACATGCACTGTTTGTTGGGTCAAACACCAGGTTCGGGGCACACTTCATATGTTGGACTTTTCCGTTTACACATTGGATGAACATAGCGCAGTCGTCGGGGTTGGGATACAGCTTCACATCTTCAGCATTTACACAAGGGTTGGCAGAATATTCTGGAAATAATAACACAATGCATCAAATATCCTTTGGCAAAACAGTTTTGTTTCAATTTATATACAATATCGTTTTAGTTTATGATGTGAAAGAGAGATTAAGTTGTAACAGGGATCAACAAATAAATAAAGACAATGCCTCCCATCACAGACCCAAGAGAAACAACAGTAGGGACTGAGGAGGAGCAAGGGTAAACAGGTATGGGAATAAGGGTGCAAGGAAATGTCTGGTCGACCATCAAAAACAAATAAGGAGATTTTTGGGGGACAACAAGGTGGAAAATGGATAGATAGAGAGATACTTTTATAGATAGAGAGATACTTTTATAGATAGAGAGATACTTTTATAGATAGAGAGATGCTTTTATAGATAGAGGATGCTTTTATAGATAGAGAGATACTTTTATAGATAGAGAGATACTTTTATAGATAGAGAGATACTTTTATAGATAGAGAGATGCTTTTATAGATAGAGAGATACTTTTATAGATAGAGAGATACTTTTATAGATAGAGAGATACTTTTATTTCCTCCATAACTGTAGAGCAGAACAAAATATTATTATATACAGTACAGTGATGGAAAGCAATTAGCAAAACGACAACATGCATATGTACAAATATTAACTAAAATCACATCATCAATATTCATTGTCAGAAAGAGATGACCTGACAAGCTACCATGTCCAGAAATATTTAGATGTTTATAGCAGACAACTAGATGAGTTTTCAATTTAACAAGAAGCAATGCAGTGGATAAAATAATATATTATGACATCACTGTACAGATCCCACAAATGTCTTTCCGGAAACGAAAACAAAGACAAAATGTGAAATACATTATAACTTTTATTTAATAAAGTCATATAAATCTAAGTCTAAGAAATATAGTGAAACTATAGCTTCATGCAGAACACTATTGATATCTTGGAAAAATCAAGATAAGTTCAGTTAAATGCACTTATTTAACTTAATAATATTCTAGATGACAACATTGAATAAAGTCTAGTAGATAAAAAACAAATAAAACATGATAATCGGCATATGAAAATCGTCAATAACAGAACGCTATTATTTAACACAATTACAACATTAAAGAATGTGCTGGAATACTAGAACAGAAATAGAAAGTTGTGAATTGAAAATTGTAACAATATAAGCCGTTTCTGCTAGTAACTCAAACGCACATGGAGTTAGAAGTCGTTTCACTGGTTGTTACCATGACAAAATAAAGTGTTATTTATTGTATTGGTATTAGAGTTAGGTTAAAAAATCTAAAATAAGAATCACAAAAACAACTATAATTGTTCCAGTGGTTATTGAACAAAGGGAAACTACCCTTGAATTAAGGTTATATTCATCAAGCACCTTATTTAGATATGGACATAATTATTGCTGCTTAAGGATATTATTATACTTACAATGAATTGAATAAAACAACTTGAATATAGTGAGTCTGTTTATAACAATACACATTTATGTCATAAACTTAACTAGTAAACATGTTTTAAATAAATATATTTAAATATCTCTATTTATATATCGTAGCGAATTGATAGTAGTGTACATTATACAACGCATTAACATAAACATATATTTCACTTCAATTAATGTATTCTGATTCACAATGATACTTGATAAATATAGTTATCACTCAAGTACAAAAGTTACATTATACGGACCATATGTAAAACATTCTCGTACTATTATCGGACCAACTTAACCAGTGACTGAGTTGAGAAGTTGAGAAATAACTTCTCACCATTCATCACGGCGAGACTCAGAATCACCCTGCATTGCATCATGGGTTCATTTCTGATAAATTGAACAAACCATCCATAACCATGTCTCACGAATAACATATTATTATAAATAATACAACATTATATACTATATATATCTAGCGATAAAATGCCGCAATTTTAGGCATTGATGAAGGTAACATAATAAGATGAAAGCTGGAATTTCGCGTGTATTCAACATTGCATTTTGAAACAAAACTAGTAAAACTTGCTATAAAAAGATATAAACTATTTATACAACAATAACACATATAAAATAAATTATGTAATGTTAAGTCAAAATATTGTAAGGAGCTTTGTTGTTCTTGTTGGTGCTGCTACTGTTGTTGATGATGTAGAAACAACAGAGGAACTTGTTGGTTTAGGTGGTACTTTTGATGGATCAGGGCACTCAACGTTAGGCATGAACCTACAACATCACAAAACATTATATTGTAAAATGTGGAGGATATGAGTTAGATATTAATAATCAATGAACTTATAACCTGTTGATACTTCAAATGTAATGATACATATATTATATTTCACCTTAAGTCTACTTCCCTTATTGTTGAGTTAATGTATTCAACAATATTTAATTAATGTTTAGATGTAGAACCGCGCCTATGTGTTTGCATAACGACTGTATTTCTTTAAATTAAATCAGTGAATTAAGTTATAAGTTATGCATCAATAAATCACAGTGACAATACATTACGAAAATATAAATGTAAGTCACATAAGATGAGCAAATCAAAATACTTCAAAGAAGTTTACATGAGTTTACACGAGCGCGTCTAAAAGACACAAGATTTATACATATTCAAACATTTTAAATGAAATTGACAATATGGTTTTGCTGAATCAATTAAATTTACAAACGCTGAAACATTAGATGGACCGCACATGGTATGATGTTTTAATTTATTTATATATTCCAACTTCATAATTGCTCATAATTTAGCTCTACGTCAAGCATTATTCTTTTGGGGTTAAGCCATTTATAAATGTAAAGTCACGATCATACATGTACCTCGAGCATCAATATATTATTCAGAACAGATCATATCAATATTTGTACGAAGGAAGGATTCAGTTTGTACAACCTTGTATACTATTTTTCTGCTAGATGTATAATAATCATGATTAGCACATGAACAATAACTGGTC
This sequence comes from Mactromeris polynyma, assembly GCA_032209605.1. Lineage (NCBI taxonomy): Eukaryota > Metazoa > Mollusca > Bivalvia > Venerida > Mactridae > Mactromeris > Mactromeris polynyma. The sequence continues at coordinate 10,521,162 of JASFXZ010000020.1, read as the reverse complement.
CACACAAAAAGATAATGCTCAACACGAAGCAAACGTAACACGTACAAAATGTATTGACAAATTGCAAATATAACTAATGATATTTGTTGATACATTCAAATTTCATATATAAACAAATATGTTATGTCTAAATTGTAACAGTCAGTCGAACCAACATGCCGCTATTCATTCATATTATTTATATTTAAATGCGTGCACAGTTACAGTAAGTGACCATCCATTTCCTAAATGTATTCAAATTATGTATACTAAGAAATTATATTTTCCTATCTAAAAATGGTACTTGTCAGCAATTCTACATGATCTTCGTATAGTGATTAAAAATATACAAGCATTCAAAATCTCTGTTCAAATAACTAAAACCTTGCCTGTATTCTGCATTCATTAAATAATGAAAACAATGCTTAATACAAGAAATAAGTCACATTAACTACACTTGTATGTTTTACTTATAGATTTCCACCAATAAAACTTTCTCTCAATTTCAGAACGATAATACGAGTATAACTTTCAGACTGACTTTAATATGTATGGAGCTTTGCTGATTTGTTTATATGTCCGGATCACCAGATATCCACTTGAAAATGTACGGAGCTTTGCTGATTTGTTTATATGTCCGGATCACCAGATATACACAGGAGCTTTGCTGATTTGTTTATATGTCCGGATCACCAGATATACACAGGAGCTTTGCTGATTTGTTTATATGTCCGGATCACCAGATATACACAGGAGCTTTGCTGATTTGTTTATATGTCCGGATCACCAGATATACACAGGAGCTTTGCTGATTTGTTTATATGTCCGGATCACCAGATATACACAGGAGCTTTGCTGATTTGTTTATATGTCCGGATCACCAGATATACACATGAGCTTTGCTGATTTGTTTATATGTCCGGATCACCAGATATACACATGAGCTTTGCTGATTTGTTTATATGTCCGGATCACCAGATATACACATGAGCTTTGCTGATTTGTTTATATGTCCGGATCACCAGATATACACAGGAGCTTTGCTGATTTGTTTATATGTCCGGATCACCAGATATACACAGGAGCTTTGCTGATTTGTTTATATGTCCGGATCACCAGATATACACAGGAGCTTTGCTGATTTGTTTATATGTCCGGATCACCAGATATACACAGGAGCTTTGCTGATTTGTTTATATGTCCGGATCACCAGATATACACATGAGCTTTGCTGATTTGTTTATATGTCCGGATCACCAGATATACACATGAGCTTTGCTGATTTGTTTATATGTCCGGATCACCAGATATACACATGAGCTTTGCTGATTTGTTTATATGTCCGGATCACCAGATATACACAGGAGCTTTGCTGATTTGTTTATATGTCCGGATCACCAGATATAGGGCCAACACATGAAAATGAACATAACTGAGGTAAACATACATTAAACACTTCAAACTTTTATTACAATAATGTACAATACTTTATTGACCTTAAAGTCATAGACAGAGTATGAAAATACGAAGGTATCTAATTTAGTCGTTGGGGGGGGGGAGTATCATAGTCCAAACACAAAGTGCGTGTACAAAACAGGCGTTTCTCTATATCATGTAACGTATACATAACATGCACCGTGATTGTGAAATTTAACCTTCATAAGTTAACCAATCAAATCAACGTAGCATGCACAGTGGTTGTGAACCCCAAGATGTTGAACCAATCCAAGTAACGTAGCATGCACAGTGGTTGTGAACCCCAAGATGTTGAACCAATCCAAGTAACGTAGCATGCACAGTGGTTGTGAACCCCAAGATGTTGAACCAATCCAAGTAACGTAGCATGCACAGTGGTTGTGAACCCCAATATGTTGAACCAATCCAAGTAACGTAGCATGCACAGTGTTTGTGAACCCCAAGATGTTGAACCAATCCAAGTAACGTAGCATGCACAGTGGTTGTGAACCCCAAGATGTTGAACCAATCCAAGTAACGTAGCATGCACAGTGTTTGTGAACCCCAAGATGTTGAACCAATCCAAGTAAAGTATTGATATGAAACGTCGCTTTTTGTCAACATCGCGGTCACTAACCGTGCAGATATGTAATTACCACTCTGTGCACGGTCCTTTGATAATTAAGCCCTTCGCTTTTAATTAACATTGAATTTAGTTCCATCTGATTACAAACTTAATTCTTACCTTGAAACACAAGTTAATTCCTTCCAGTGATACAGCAATCCTTTGGCACATTTGTTCACTATCATTTGACCGTTAGTACATTGGATAAATGAATCGCATGCTGCTGGGTGTGGAAAGTATGTGCCTTCATATTCCTCACATGGATTCCATGAGTATACTAAATAAACAAGGCGAAATGAAATACTTAAACAGTTAGTACATGTACGATTTTATGAGAATCACATAATGTTTCCAAGTTAGGAGGGCTTATTATGAGGTGGATAATTCTAGGAAAGTGAGTGTACAAATTTAATATATGACGATGTTATGAACGCAAATTGTAGAAGAGCGGTATATTGCAAAGTAGAAGAATAGCATTATACAGATAATTTGAATCAGCAAACAATGTCATTGAGGTAACAGATTGCCAAAAGGTCTTTATACCCACATTTTTGTATTTCGAGATATTCACTACATTATGACAAAGACTTCGTGATCCTGAACGATGAATATGCTTCTGACAGATTTACGTTCATATGTTCGATATGTCCGTTCATTTGAAAGAATAAGTTATAAAGCTGACTGCAATCTACAGAAGATGTATCCAGTGGCTTGTGATAGACTAGCTGGGAAATGGTACTGTGATAGACTAGCTGGGAAATGGTACTGTGATAGACTAGCTGGGAAATGGTACTGTGATAGACTAGCTGGGAAATGGTACTGTGATAGACTAGCTGGGAAATGGTACTGTGATAGACTAGCTGGGAAATGGTACTGTGATAGACTAGCTGGGAAATGGTACTGTGATAGACTAGCTGGGAAATGGTACTGTGATAGACTAGCTGGGAAATGGTACTGTGATAGACTAGCCGGGAAAGACTAACTGTGATAGACTAGCTGGGAAATGGTACTGTGATAGACTAGCTGGGAAATGGTACTGTGATAGACTAGCTGGGAAATGGTACTGTGATAGACTAGCTGGGAAATGGTACTGTGATAGACTAGCTGGGAATTGGTACTGTGATAGACTAGCTGGGAAATGATACAGTGATAGACTAGCCGGGAAAGACTAACTGTGATAGACTAGCTGGGAAATGGTACTGTGATAGACTAGCTGGGAAATGGTACTGTGATAGATTAGCTGGGAAATGGTACTGTGATAGATTAGGTGGGAAATGGTACTGTGATAGACTAGCTGGGAAATGGTACTGTGATAGACTAGCCGGGAAAGACTAACTGTGATAGACTAGCTGGGAAATGGTACTGTGATAGACTAGCTGGGAAATAGTACTGTGATAGACTAGCTGGGAAATGGTACTGTGATAGACTAGCTGGGAAATGGTACTGTGATAGACTAGCTGGGAAATGGTACTGTGATAGACTAGCTGGGAAATGGTACTGTGATAGACTAGCTGGGAAATGGTACTGTGATAGACTAGCTGGGAAATGGTACTGTGATAGACTAGCTGGGAAATGGTACTGTGATAGACTAGCTGGGAAATGGTACTGTGATAGACTAGCTGTGATAGACTAGCTGGGAAATAGATAGAGAGATACTTTTATAGATAGAGAGATACTTTTATAGATAGAGAGATACTTTTATAGATAGAGAGATACTTTTATAGATAGAGAGATACTTTTATAGATAGAGAGATACTTTTATAGATAGAGAGATACTTTTATAGATAGAGATATACTTTTATAGATAGAGAGATACTTTTATAGATAGAGAGATACTTTTATAGATAGAGAGATACTTTTATTTCCTCCATAAATGTGGAGCAGAACAAGATATTATTATATACAGTACAGTGATGGAAAGCAATTAGCAAAACGACAACATGCATATGTACAAATATTAACTAAAATCACATCATCAATATTCATTGTCAGAAAGAGATGACCTGACAAGCTACCATGTCCAGAAATATTTAGATGTTTATAGCAGACAACTAGATGAGTTTTCAATTTAACAAGAAGCAATGCAGTGGATAAAATAATATATTATGACATCACTGTACAGATCCCACAAATGTCTTTCCGGAAACGAAAACAAAGACAAAATGTGAAATACATTATAACTTTTATTTAATAAAGTCATATAAATTTAAGTCTAAGAAATATAGTGAAACTATAGCTTCATGCAGAACACTATTGATATCTTGGAAAAATCAAGATAAGTTCAGTTAAATGTACTTATTTAACTTAATAGTATTCTAGATGACAACATTGAATAAAGTCTAGTAGATAAAAAACAAATAAAACATGAGCATCGGCATATGAAAATCGTCAATAACAGAACGCTATTATTTAACACAATTAAACATTAAAGAATGTGCTGGAATACTAGAACAGAAATAGAAAGTTGTGAATTGAAAATTGTAACAATATAAGCCGTTTCTGCTAGTTACTCAAACGCACATGGAGTTAGAAGTCGTTTCACTGGTTGTTACCATGACAAAATAAAGTGTTATTTATTGTATTGGTATTAGAGTTAGGTTAAACAATCTAAAATAAGAATCACAAAAACAACTATAATTGTTCCAGTGGTTATTGAACAAAGGGAAACTACCCTTGAATTAAGGTTATATTCATCAAGCCCCTTATTTAGATATGGACATAATTATTGCTGCTTAAGGATATTATTATAATTACAATGCATTGAATAAAACAACTTGAATATAGTGAGTCTGTTTATAACAATACACATTTATGTCATAAACTTAACTAGTAAACATGTTTTAAATAAATATATTTAAATATCTCTCTATATATATCGTAGCGAAGTGATAGTAGTGTACATTATACAACTCATTAACATAAACATATATTTCACTTCAATTAATGTATTCTGATTCACAATGATACTTGATACATATTTATCACTCAAGTACAAAGTTACATTATACGGACCATATGTAAAACATTCTCGTACTATTATCGGACCAACTTAACCAGTGACTGAGTTGAGAAGTTGAGAAATAACTTCTCACCATTCATCACGGCGAGCCTCAGAATCACCATTGAATCACATTGTTTACTTACTTGGCCTCTCAGAATACTTTCCAGCAATGGCACTTAAAACAACACCTTCGGGTACAAATCGTTTTGTTGTTGACTGTTGTGGTTGGACTTTCTCTGTTACTGTCGACAATATTGTAAGGAGCTTTTTTGTTCTTGTTGGTGCTGCTACTGTTGTTGATGATGTAGAAACAACAGAGGAACTTGTTGGTTTAGGTGGTACTTTTGATGGATCAGGGCACTCAACGTTAGGGTAAAACCTACAACATCACAACACATTATATTGTAAAATGTAGAGGATATGAGATAGATATTAATAATCAATGAACTTATAACCTGTTGATACTTAAATGTAATGATACATATATTATATTTCACCTTAAGTCTACTTCCCTTATTGTTGAGTTAATGTATTCAACAATATTTAATTAATGTTTAGATGTAGAACCGCGCCTATGTGTTTGCATAACGACTGTATTTCTTTAAATTAAATCAGTGAATTAAGTTATAAGTTATGCATCAATAAATCACAGTGACAATACATTACGAAAATATAAATGTAAGTCACATAAGATGAGCAAATCAAAATACTTCAAAGAAGTTTACATGAGTTTACACGAGCGCGACTAAAAGACCCAAGATTTATACATATTCAAACATTTTAAATGAAATTGACAATATGGTTTTGCTGAATTAATTAAATTTACAAACGCTGAAACATTAGATGGACCGCACATGGTATGATGTTTTAATTTATTTATATATTCCAACTTCATAATTGCTCATAATTTAGCTCTACGTCAAGCATTATTCTTTTGGGGTTAAGCCATTTATAAATGTAAAGTCACGATCATACATGTACCTCGAGCATCAATATATTATTCAGAACAGATCATATCAATATTTGTACGAAGGAAGGATTCAGTTTGTACAACCTTGTATACTATTTTTCTGCTAGATGTATAATAATCATGATTAGCACATGAACAATAACTGGTCCACACAAAAAGATAATGCTCAACACGAAGCAAACGTAACACGTACAAAATGTATTGACAAATTGCAAATATAACTAATGATATTTGTTGATACATTCAAATTTCATATATAAACAAATATGTTATGTCTAAATTGTAACAGTCAGTCGAACCAACATGCCGCTATTCATTCATATTATTTATATTTAAATGCGTGCACAGTTACAGTAAGTGACCATCCATTTCCTAAATGTATTCAAATTATGTATACTAAGAAATTATATTTTCCTATCTAAAAATGGTACTTGTCAGCAATTCTACATGATCTTCGTATAGTGATTAAAAATATACAAGCATTCAAAATCTCTGTTCAAATAACTAAAACCTTGCCTGTATTCTGCATTCATTAAATAATGAAAACAATGCTTAATACAAGAAATAAGTCACATTAACTACACTTGTATGTTTTACTTATAGATTTCCACCAATAAAACTTTCTCTCAATTTCAGAACGATAATACGAGTATAACTTTCAGACTGACTTTAATATGTATGGAGCTTTGCTGATTTGTTTATATGTCCGGATCACCAGATATCCACTTGAAAATGTATGGAGCTTTGCTGATTTGTTTATATGTCCGGATCACCAGATATACACAGGAGCTTTGCTGATTTGTTAATATGTCCGGATCACCAGATATACACAGGAGCTTTGCTGATTTGTTTATATGTCCGGATCACCAGATATACACAGGAGCTTTGCTGATTTGTTTATATGTCCGGATCACCAGATATACACAGGAGCATTGCTGATTTGTTTATATGTCCGGATCACCAGATATACACAGGAGCTTTGCTGATTTGTTTATATGTCCGGATCACCAGATATACACAGGAGCTTTGCTGATTTGTTTATATGTCCGGATCACCAGATATACACATGAGCTGTGCTGATTTGTTTATATGTCCGGATCACCAGATATACACATGAGCTTTGCTGATTTGTTTATATGTCCGGATCACCAGATATACACAGGAGCTTTGCTGATTTGTTTATATGTCCGGATCACCAGATATACACAGGAGCTTTGCTGATTTGTTTATATGTCCGGATCACCAGATATACACAGGAGCTTTGCTGATTTGTTTATATGTCCGGATCACCAGATATACACATGAGCTTTGCTGATTTGTTTATATGTCCGGATCACCAGATATACACAGGAGCTTTGCTGATTTGTTTATATGTCCGGATCACCAGATATACACATGAGCTTTGCTGATTTGTTTATATGTCCGGATCACCAGATATAGGGCCAACACATGAAAATGAACATAACTGAGGTAAACATACATTAAACACTTCAAACTTTTATTACAATAATGTACAATACTTTATTGACCTTAAAGTCATAGACAGAGTATGAAAATACGAAGGTATCTAATTTAGTCGTTGGGGGGGGAGTATCATAGTCCAAACACAAAGTGCGTGTACAAAACAGGCGTTTCTCTATATCATGTAACGTATACATAACATGCACCGTGATTGTGAAATTTAACCTTCATAAGTTGACCAATCAAATCAACGTAGCATGCACAGTGGTTGTGAACCCCAAGATGTTGAACCAATCCAAGTAACGTAGCATGCACAGTGGTTGTGAACCCCAAGATGTTGAACCAATCCAAGTAACGTAGCATGCACAGTGGTTGTGAACCCCAAGATGTTGAACCAATCCAAGTAACGTAGCATGCACAGTGGTTGTGAACCCCAAGATGTTGAACCAATCCAAGTAACGTAGCATGCACAGTGTTTGTGAACCCCAAGATGTTGAACCAATCCAAGTAACGTAGCATGCACAGTGGTTGTGAACCCCAAGATGTTGAACCAATCCAATTAAATATTGATATGAAACGTCGCTTTTTGTCAACATCGCGGTCACTAACCGTGCAGATATGTAATTACCACTCTGTCACTTAATGCGCACGGTCCTTTGATAATTAAGCCCTTCGCTTTTAATTAACATTGAATTTAGTTCCATCTGATTACAAACTTAATTCTTACCTTGAAACACAAGTTAATTCCTTCCAGTGAAACAGCAATCCTTTGGCACATTTGTTCACTATCATTTGACCGTTAGTACATTGGATAAATGAATCGCATGCTGCTGGGTGTGGAAAGTATGTGCCTTCATATTCCTCACATGGATTCCATGAGTATACTAAATAAACAAGGCGAAATGAAATACTTAAACAGTTAGTACATGTACGATTTTATGAGAATCACATAATGTTTCCAAGTTAGGAGGGCTTATTATGAGGTGGATAATTCTAGGAAAGTGAGTGTACAAATTTAATATATGACGATGTTATGAACGCAAATTGTAGAAGAGCGGTATATTGCAAAGTAGAAGAATAGCATTATATAGATAATTTGAATCAGCAAACAATGTCATTGAGGTAACAGATTGCCAAAAGGTCTTTATACCCACATTTTTGTATTTCGAGATATTCACTACATTATGACAAAGACTTCGTGATCCTGAACGATGAATATGCTTCTGACAGATTTACGTTCATATGTTCGATATGTCCGTTCATTTGAAAGAATAAGTTATAAAGCTGACTGCAATCTACAGAAGATGTATCCAGTGGCTTGTGATAGACTAGCTGGGAAATGGTACTGTGATAGACTAGCTGGGAAATGGTACTGTGATAGACTAGCTGGGAAATGGTACTGTGATAGACTAGCTGGGAAATGGTACTGTGATAGACTAGCTGGGAAATGGTACTGTGATAGACTAGCTGGGAAATGGTACTGTGATAGACTAGCTGGGAAATGGTACTGTGATAGACTAGCCGGGAAATGGTACTGTGATAGACTAGCTGGGAAATGGTACTGTGATAGACTAGCCGGGAAAGACTAACTGTGATAGACTAGCTGGGAAATGGTACTGTGATAGACTAGCTGGGAAATGGTACTGTGATAGACTAGCTGGGAAATGGAACTGTGATAGACTAGCTGGGAAATGGTACTGTGATAGACTAGCTGGGAAATGGTACTGTGATAGACTAGCTGGGAAATGGTACTGTGATAGACTAGCCGGGAAAGACTAACTGTGATAGACTAGCTGGGAAATGGTACTGTGATAGACTAGCTGGGAAATGGTACTGTGATAGACTAGCTGGGAAATGGTACTGTGATAGACTAGCTGGGAAATGGTACTGTGATAGACTAGCTGGGAAATGGTACTGTGATAGACTAGCTGGGAAATGGTACTGTGATAGACTACCCGGGAAATGGTACTGTGATAGACTAGCTGGGAAATGGTACTGTGATAGACTAGCCGGGAAAGACTAACTGTGATAGACTAGCTGGGAAATGGTACTGTGATAGACTAGCTGGGAAATGGTACTGTGATAGACTAGCTGGGAAATGGTACTGTGATAGACTAGCTGGGAAATGGTACTGTTATAGACTAGCTGGGAAATGGTACTGTGATAGACTAGCCGGGAAAGACTAACTGTGATAGACTAGCTGGGAAATGGTACTGTGATAGACTAGCTGGGAAATGGTACTGTGATAGACTAGCTGGGAAATGGTACTGTGATAGACTAGCTGGGAAATGGTAATGTGATAGACTAGCTGGGAAATGGTACTGTGATAGACTAGCTGGGAAATGGTACTGTGATAGACTAGCTGGGAAATGGTACTGTGATAGACTAGCTGGGAAATGGTACTGTGATAGACTAGCTGGGAAATGGTACTGTGATAGACTAGCTGGGAAATGGTACTGTGATAGACTAGGTGTGATAGACTAGCTGGGAAATAGATAGAGAGATACTTTTATAGATAGAGAGATACTTTTATAGATAGAGAGATACTTTTATAGATAGTGAGATACTTTTATAGATAGAGAGATACTTTTATAGATGGAGAGATACTTTTATAGATAGAGAGATACTTTTATAGATAGAGAGATACTTTTATTTCCTCCATAAATGTGGAGCAGAACAAGATATTATTATATACAGTACAGTGATGGAAAGCAATTAGCAAAACGACAACATGCATATGTACAAATATTAACTAAAATCACATCATCAATATTCATTGTCAGAAAGAGATGACCTGACAAGCTACCATGTCCAGAAATATTTAGATGTTTATAGCAGACAACTAGATGAGTTTTCAATTTAACAAGAAGCAATGCAGTGGATAAAATAATATATTATGACATCACTGTACAGATCCCACAAATGTCTTTCCGGAAACGAAAACAAAGACAAAATGTGAAATACATTATAACTTTTATTTAATAAAGTCATATAAATTTAAGTCTAAGAAATATAGTGAAACTATAGCTTCATGCAGAACACTATTGATATCTTGGAAAAATCAAGATAAGTTCAGTTAAATGTACTTATTTAACTTAATAGTATTCTAGATGACAACATTGAATAAAGTCTAGTAGATAAAAAACAAATAAAACATGAGCATCGGCATATGAAAATCGTCAATAACAGAACGCTATTATTTAACACAATTAAACATTAAAGAATGTGCTGGAATACTAGAACAGAAATAGAAAGTTGTGAATTGAAAATTGTAACAATATAAGCCGTTTCTGCTAGTTACTCAAACGCACATGGAGTTAGAAGTCGTTTCACTGGTTGTTACCATGACAAAATAAAGTGTTATTTATTGTATTGGTATTAGAGTTAGGTTAAACAATCTAAAATAAGAATCACAAAAACAACTATAATTGTTCCAGTGGTTATTGAACAAAGGGAAACTACCCTTGAATTAAGGTTATATTCATCAAGCCCCTTATTTAGATATGGACATAATTATTGCTGCTTAAGGATATTATTATAATTACAATGCATTGAATAAAACAACTTGAATATAGTGAGTCTGTTTATAACAATACACATTTATGTCATAAACTTAACTAGTAAACATGTTTTAAATAAATATATTTAAATATCTCTCTATATATATCGTAGCGAATTGATAGTAGTGTACATTATACAACTCATTAACATAAACATATATTTCACTTCAATTAATGTATTCTGATTCACAATGATACTTGATACATATTTATCACTCAAGTACAAAAGTTACATTATACGGACCATATGTAAAACATTCTCGTACTATTATCGGACCAACTTAACCAGTGACTGAGTTGAGAAGTTGAGAAATAACTTCTCACCATTCATCACGGCGAGCCTCAGAATCACCATTGAATCACATTGTTTACTTACTTGGCCTCTCAGAATACTTTCCAGCAATGGCACTTAAAACAACACCTTCGGGTACAAATCGTTTTGTTGTTGACTGTTGTGGTTGGACTTTCTCTGTTACTGTCGACAATATTGTAAGGAGCTTTGTTGTTCTTGTTGGTGCTGCTACTGTTGTTGATGATGTAGACACAACAGAGGAACTTGTTGGTTTAGGTGGTACTTTTGATGGATCAGGGCACTCAACGTTAGGCATGAACCTACAACATCACAACACATTATATTGTAAAATGTGGAGGATATGAGATAGATATTAATAATCAATGAACTTATAACCTGTTGATACTTAAATGTAATGATACATATGTTATATTTCACCTTAAGTCTACTTCCCTTATTGTTGAGTTAATGTATTCAACAATATTTAATTAATGTTTAGATGTAGAACCGCGCCTATGTGTTTGCATAACGACTGTATTTCTTTAAATTAAATCAGTGAATTAAGTTATAAGTTATGCATCAATAAATCACAGTGACAATACATTACGAAAATATAAATGTAAGTCACATAAGATGAGCAAATCAAAATACTTCAAAGAAGTTTACATGAGTTTACACGAGCGCGTCTAAAAGATTCAAGATTTATACATATTCAAACATTTGAAATGAAATTGACAATATGGTTTTGCTGAATCAATTAAATTTACAAACGCTGAAACATTAGATGGACCGCACATGGTATGATGTTTTAATTTATTTATATATTCCAACTTCATAATTGCTCATAATTTAGCTCTACGTCAAGCATTATTCTTTTGGGGTTAAGCCATTTATAAATGTAAAGTCACGATCATACATGTACCTCGAGCATCAATATATTATTCAGAACAGATCATATCAATATTTGTACGAAGGAAGGATTCAGTTTGTACAACCTTGTATACTATTTTTCTGCTAGATGTATAATAATCATGATTAGCACATGAACAATAACTGGTCCACACAAAAAGATAATGCTCAACACGAAGCAAACGTAACACGTACAAAATGTATTGACAAATTGCAAATATAACTAATGATATTTGTTGATACATTCAAATTTCATATATAAACAAATATGTTATGTCTAAATTGTAACAGTCAGTCGAACCAACATGCCGCTATTCATTCATATTATTTATATTTAAATGCGTGCACAGTTACAGTAAGTGACCATCCATTTCCTAAAAGTATTCAAATTATGTATACTAAGAAATTATATTTTCCTATCTAAAAATGGTACTTGTCAGCAATTCTACATGATCTTCGTATAGTGATTAAAAATATACAAGCATTCAAAATCTCTGTTCAAATAACTAAAACCTTGCCTGTATTCTGCATTCATTAAATAATGAAAACAATGCTTAATACAAGAAATAAGTCACATTAACTACACTTGTATGTTTTACTTATAGATTTCCACCAATAAAACTTTCTCTCAATTTCAGAACGATAATACGAGTATAACTTTCAGACTGACTTTAATATGTATGGAGCTTTGCTGATTTGTTTATATGTCCGGATCACCAGATATCCACTTGAAAATGTATGGAGCTTTGCTGATTTGTTTATATGTCCGGATCACCAGATATACACAGGAGCTTTGCTGATTTGTTTATATGTCCGGATCACCAGATATACACAGGAGCTTTGCTGATTTGTTTATATGTCCGGATCACCAGATATACACAGGAGCTTTGCTGATTTGTTTATATGTCCGGATCACCAGATATACACAGGAGCTTTGCTGATTTGTTTATATGTCCGGATCACCAGATATACACAGGAGCTTTGCTGATTTGTTTATATGTCCGGATCACCAGATATACACAGGAGCTTTGCTGATTTGTTTATATGTCCGGATCACCAGATATACACAGGAGCTTTGCTGATTTGTTTATATGTCCGGATCACCAGATATACACAGGAGCTTTGCTGATTTGTTTATATGTCCGGATCACCAGATATACACAGGAGATTTGCTGATTTGTTTATATGTCCGGATCACCAGATATAGGGCCAGTACATGAAAATGAACATAACTGAGGTAAACATACATTAAACACTTCAAACTTTTATTACAATAATGTACAATACTTTATTGACCTTAAAGTCATAGACAGAGTATGAAAATACGAAGGTATCTAATTTAGTCGTGGGGGGGAGTATCATAGTCCAAACACAAAGTGCGTGTACAAAACAGGCGTTTCTCTATATCATGTAACGTATACATAACATGCACCGTGATTGTGAAATTTAACCTTCATAAGTTAACCAATCAAATCAACGTAGCATGCACAGTGGTTGTGAACCCCAAGATGTTGAACCAATCCAAGTAACGTAGCATGCACAGTGGTTGTGAACCCCAAGATGTTGAACCAATCCAAGTAACGTAGCATGCACAGTGGTTGTGAACCCCAAGATGTTGAACCAATCCAAGTAACGTAGCATGCACAGTGGTTGTGAACCCCAAGATGTTGAACCAATCCAAGTAACGTAGCATGCACAGTGTTTGTGAACCCCAAGATGTTGAACCAATCCAAGTAACGTAGCATGCACAGTGGTTGTGAACCCCAAGATGTTGAACCAATCTAAGTAAAGTATTGATATGAAACGTCGCTTTTTGTCAACATCGCGGTCACTAACCGTGCAGATATGTAATTACCACTCTGTCACTTAATGCGCACGGTCCTTTGATAATTAAGCCCTTCGCTTTTAATTAACATTGAATTTAGTTCCATCTGATTACAAACTTAATTCTTACCTTGAAACACAAGTTAATTCCTTCCAGTGAAACAGCAATCCTTTGGCACATTTGTTCACTATCATTTGACCGTTAGTACATTGGATAAATGAATCGCATGCTGCTGGGTGTGGAAAGTATGTGCCTTCATATTCCTCACATGGATTCCATGAGTATACTAAATAAACAAGGCGAAATGAAATACTTAAACAGTTAGTACATGTACGATTTTATGAGAATCACATAATGTTTCCAAGTTAGGAGGGCTTATTATGAGGTGGATAATTCTAGGAAAGTGAGTGTACAAATTTAATATATGACGATGTTATGAACGCAAATTGTAGAAGAGCGGTATATTGCAAAGTAGAAGAATAGCATTATATAGATAATTTGAATCAGCAAACGATGTCATTGAGGTAACAGATTGCCAAAAGGTCTTTATACCCACATTTTTGTATTTCGAGATATTCACTTCATTATGACAAAGACTTCGTGATCCTGAACGATGAATATGCTTCTGACAGATTTACGTTCATATGTTCGATATGTCCGTTCATTTGAAAGAATAAGTTATAAAGCTGACTGCAATCTACAGAAGATGTATCCAGTGGCTTGTGATAGACTAGCTGGGAAATGGTACTGTGATAGACTAGCTGGGAAATGGTACTGTGATAGACTAGTCGGGAAATGGTACTGTGATAGACTAGCTGGGTAATGGTACTGTGATAGACTAGCTGGGAAATGGTACTGTGATAGACTAGCTGGGAAATGGTACTGTGATAGACTAGCTGGGAAATGGTACTGTGATAGACTAGCCGGGAAATGGTACTGTGATAGACTAGCTGGGAAATGGTACTGTGATAGACTAGCCGGGAAAGACTAACTGTGATAGACTAGCCGGGAAAGACTAACTGTGATAGACTAGCTGGGAAATGGTACTGTGATAGACTAGCTGGGAAATGGTACTGTGATAGACTAGCTGGGAAATGGTACTGTGATAGACTAGCTGGGAAATGGTACTGTGATAGACTAGCTGGGAAATGGTACTGTGATAGACAAGCTGGGAAATGGTACTGTGATAGACTAGCCGGGAAAGACTAACTGTGATAGACTAGCTGGGAAATGGTACTGTGATAGACTAGCTGGGAAATGGTACTGTGATAGACTAGCTGGGAAATGGTACTGTGATAGACTAGCTGGGAAATGGTACTGTGATAGACTAGCCGGGAAAGACTAACTGTGATAGACTAGCTGGGAAATGGTACTGTGATAGACTAGCTGGGAAATGGTACTGTGATAGACTAGCTGGGAAATGGTACTGTGATAGACTAGCTGGGAAATGGTACTGTGATAGACTAGCTGGGAAATGGTACTGTGATAGACTAGCCGGGAAATGGTACTGTGATAGACTAGCTGGGAAATGGTACTGTGATAGACTAGCTGGGAAATGGTACTGTGATAGACTAGCTGTGATAGACTAGCTGGGAAATGGTACTGGCAGGTTAATACTTTAGGCCAGTACACATGTTGTCAACATTTGAAAAGCATCGTTTATATGAACTTGCTGCATAGTACATTGTAATTTCATTATTACGGCTAATTACATGTGTTGAAAAATGTCTACGTAAGTGCTAGTACCATAGCAATGCATTACACATAGCAATTAGTCACGCGTACGCTTACAGTTTCGTACGACAATTCCGATAACCTCAAACATGACAATTTTGTTACTTGTTAGATCAATGTTCATGTTGTCAATTCTTTTAAGAGAATATTAAGGCATGCAAAAAGAAGGTTATAAGCAGGAGGATTGATTTGTCGGAGGGTGTCTAACGTTGAGGCATCTTGCAAACATTATGATTGTACTTCAAAGTTATATGCTGCACAGAAACATATATATTTTTAACTCATACACGAGGTATATGCATAGTTGATGACAGGAAAAGTTAACAACAGGAGTTGCTTTATATAGAGCTACAAATCCAGCGCCACACTTACAAATGCGACTACATTACGAAACGTAATGTAATATCAGAGACAAAATGAAATATTAAGAAATAATATCTACATTGGTTTTTTGGTTTGAAACAAGACATGACTTCATTAAAGAGCACGACACATTTTGGCATTTTAATTAAATAATATACCACTTTTATACAAAAAACTACAAAAACCAATTATGTATGAACGAGACAAACTCACATTAAAGGATATACAAGGTTCATAAAACTTAACACATCAAGTTTTTATACAAGCATTTATACAAGCATCATTATTTTTCGGTAACAAAATGAAAGACGTGCGTTTTCTAGCTTAAACATGTCGATAAAAGAGCGTTTTAATAAACTGTCTTCTATCATTAGAGAATTGTTCGCATTCAAATAAATAATGTAATTCATCCCCAATTTTGTTTCTGCAGGAGTTACAAGTTCTTTCATTGATTGTAATTCTTGACCAGTTTCCCGTTTCAATAGGTAAGCGATAGTTCCTTGTTCTAAATTTGATGATATTATATAATAAAGATGGTTGTAGTTTGAATAAATAAGGTTCAATACCGAAAGATTTCTTAAATACTCTGTAAAATGTGTTATTTCTTGAATTTTCAATTAATGAATACCAATTATTTAAGAATAAGTCCTGTATTTTTTGTTTAACCGACATCTTTAACCATTTTGCATTCGGGAAATTTTCTTCTGTCCAAATATTTATAAGACCGCATTTAATCAGAATATGTTTAACATTGAACAACCATGGATACATCCTGTTTCACCATAAACGACATAATTAGGGGTCGACCTTTTTAATTTTAATATATATTTTAAACCTTTTAATTGTACACGTTCTATTAAATCTAGTTTACCAAAACCCCATACTTCAACTCCATAGAGTAAAATAGGTTTGACAGTTTTATTAAAGAGGTCTATTTGTAAATCTATCGGAAGGTTAAGACGATTAGAATTTTTAATAAGACTGTATTAAAGGATATACAAGGTTCATAAAACTTAACACATCAAGTTTTTATACACGCATCATTAGTATTATTCCTTGTACATTACTAAAAGAAGTATTTTAGATCATTTAAAAATAGTGAAAAATTAGAAAATTTTGAATTGACTTTTACACAGGATTTTATATTACCATACATGTTTCTGATTACTTGGAGACATTTTCCGTTAATTTTAGTATTTATTAATTTTTCCCATAGACCGTTTCTCCAGATCGTGTCGAAAGCTTGTTTTAAGTGGATAAACGAGCAGAATAATGTTCTTCTGTTATTATTTAGATATTGAATAATATGGTGTAAAACGAATAAATTGTCTGCTGTCGAGAAGCCTTTTCTAAACCCCGCTTGTATATTGTTTAGAATATCATTAGATTCAACATAGTCAGTAATTCTTTTATTTAAAATACTGGTAAATACTTTCCCTAGACAGCTTAACAATGTTATAGGCCTATAATTTTCAGGTTTTGTTATGTCGCCTTTATTTTTATATATTGGATTGATTATACCTAATTTTATTATATTAGGGCCCGTTTTATCAATATTCTTACGAACTAGCGTTCGTAAGATTCGAAATGTTCGTAAGAATTTTCTTACGAAAAAACTTACGACCGTTTTATCAAGGCATTCTTACGAAAATACTTACGACCGTTTTATAAACGCGTTCGTACGTATGACAACGATTTTACGAATAAGAATATTCGTACGCAAACGCTCTTCAATTGGAGGTAGAAAACAACGTAGTTCGCGCCATCTGTCATCTACACGTTTGCATAGAATTATCATGACTGACGCGGCGGAAACAAAAACAAACTGCAGACAAACAAACTGGTCGGAGGAGGAGAAGCATGCGTTAGTGGAATGTTGTTATGAAAAGCAGCTGTCTGAAATGAATGGCATGTTTTGGGTGGCTGTAACTGCACAGTAAGTAGTTTTAATTTGTTAAATTATTCAAATAGCCAAATACCTAAATACCGTGTTTAGGTCTTTGATATAGCAGACATTTATCATTTACAAGTAAGACAGGCTACCCGCCTATTAATGGACTTGTAGATACACAGATTTGCGCTAAGGTAAACGAATGCCTAACCACTGCGAGTCATAGGTCCCAGTTATATTACTGAATCCAGAGCTACTGGTCCCAAGGGGATCGTCGTGATGATTGCTTCTACTTTGCAATATGTAAATATATATACAATTGTTATGACGGTTATGCCAGTAAATAATCACAAATGAACTTTTACTAAGCCTAAAGTATATCAATATGAATGTGGTGTTCGAACCCTCGACCCCAGATATTCTAGTATAGCACTCTACCAAATGAACTAACTGGGCGTCTGATTAACTTTTTTTCATTTGTAAAATAAATGCATACTTCTTATACATTTCAGCCGCTACATGTTCCAACACCAACAATGCACAGGCGGGCAAAAGGAGGCGTAAATGTATGTTGGGTTTACTGCTGTCCTATAGTTATTTGTATTAATTTTTAGTAATTATCCACAATTTTCAGTCCAATTAGGGAAATAAAAAGTTCATATTGGTATAAGGATTAAAAAACTAGAACAAAATTTGTTGACAGAACAAAGTTATATTTGTAGCTGTATCTGCATATTTGTCTCACAATAAATTCAGAACTGATATAATTGAAAAAAGAGAAATTGTCTCTTTTCAGAGAATTGGTTCAACTTAAAAGGGAATCTTTAGAATTTAAACAACTGAAATTTGCCACATTGAACCCCTTCAGTTCTAAATGATTTATTTATTATTGTTATATATATTTTGTTATTGTTATTTTCTTATTGTTTATGCAGCAATAAATTGAAATGTGTATTTGAGTTGTGGTGTTTGTACATTTTTAAAAAACAACACTGATGATAATATAGACAAAAGCAAAGTAAAATAATGTATGTGCTTTGAAGTAAGGACACAAATACAATTCAACACTAATTTAAAGGTTAACATTTGTGTATCTTAGACTGCAAATAGAATGCACTGAAACAAATAACTATTCATGAATGTTTAATGTCTGCCAATGAATAAGACACTATAATGACATGCATAAACCACTCTTATGCAAACATCTATAAAACAAGAGACCAATGAGGGCATGTGCTCTACTGGCTGACTGAATTCGTTCACTTTTTGTCTTTGAGTTATAAGAAGGCAATTATGGAGGCTATATTGATTGCAGAAATATTGCCAAATTCAAGGGCCATAATGCAGTCATGAATGCACGTATCTGTCTTTTCAAAAAGAATAGAAGCTATTCACAAGCTCAAGCATGGCAATTTTGTCATTTTCAAGAGATCATAATCTAGTCAAGCACGAGTGGATCTGGCTGGTATCGAAAGGAACCGAGCTTTCATGGATATATACCTACTGTATAAGTTTGGTAAACAGCGGATAATATATAAGGTCCTATTCTGTTCACAAGCTGTATTATAGAAAATTTGACAATTTTAAGGGCCATAATCCAGTCATGCATGGGCAGTTCTTGCTAGATATCTAAAGGAACAGAGCTCTTATGGATATCTAACTACTGTATAAATTTGATTGAAATACAATCAAACTAACGTCTTTATCATGTTCACAAGCAATTGTTTACGGACGTACGGACGGGCGTACGGACGACAGACACCGCGCCATCGCATAAGCTCTTCTGTTCTTTTGTCAATAAGGCTAACATTATTGAAATTGTTAATTGCATGACACTTAAATAAAGAAATATAGAATGGTTGTCTTTAGCATCTGATCAAATTTGTCTCTTAGCCTATATTTACGAATGTTACGCATGCCTATGACCATTCGTAGCATTTTGGCTTAAACTTACGAATTTGTAGCGTCTGCATGCGTAAGAAAATATTGATAAAACGCTCTTGCGATAGTAAGAACGTCGTAAGAAAATCTTACGAATTCGTAGCGTCTGCATGCGTACGAAAATATTGATAAAACGCTCTTGCGATCGTAAGAATGTCGTAAGTAAATCTTACGAAAATTTCGTGCGTAAGAACGTTGATAAAACGGGCCCAATATTAATATGTATTACTTGACTGTTATAAAGACAGAAGTTCTATCCCTTTAACCCTTAAAGAATTCTCTCCCTTTACCGCTTCTAGATGCACATACTACATGTATATACTATAGAATGGATAAAGGGAGAGAACTCGTGACACTCTCCCATGGTTAAACATACATGGTTGGCATACAGGGCAACATAGGTTTGGTGGTGTGTATTTGAGTGTACATCTGAGGAATGGACATTTGACTCCCTGACACAATTCTGAAAATATAAGAAATATAAATGTTAAATTAGCACCGTATGTGCTGAGACTACATACAAGTCCTGTTGTTAAGACCAATTGTGAGACTTGTTAGTTTAGTTTTAATTAAATATATTTAATCCTATAATTGTTCAAATAAGTATTACATTCATCGTAGAAAAATATTGATACATAAGAATGAAAGATTTCAAGTCATATAGAATCACTCTGTGGGATTTATTGAAACATTACAGTCGTAATTATTCAATGGTGTATGTTTGTAGGACTATTCTTTTGCAACTTCCAGCATAATGCTAAGTATGACTAAACATGCATCTTCCAGTCACCGTCAATATAGTCCCAAACAAACGTATGCAGACCAACTAGCGCAATGTCGGCAAATAGTTTTCAATATCAGACGGGTAATTTCGACATACGAGTATGAATATGTGTAACCAATAGTGTCTTACACTGTTGAAATAACCCGACTTGACTAATGGATGGTCATATCGCATTAATTATTTCCATCGCTGGTGAGCACGAACTAGCGATTGTGATGGTTATGGACAATTGTTTGGTAGTAAACAAGCTGACGAACTTTCACAAGGAGTCTTGGAGAATTACATGCAGTCTACTTACTCGTGACTGGATCCATACAAGATTTGCCACATCCATTATCACAACACTTTTTCTCCCCGGGACAGCTTAAGTCCGTAGCACACGAACTCTCACAAAAATCAAAGATGGTGCGAAGTCGTTGTGGACAGCTACCTGATTTGCCAGTTGGCACTGTAACACAATAAATCATTGTTCTGTTAAGCGAAGGTGTATGGATGATTGAATTGGCTTGATCTCTTTGACCAGTGTACAGAGCTTTACAATTAATTGAAGAAATGATGAGATATTGCACGAGGAGTAGATATGAAGTACCTCCCTCCGGACATTTGTGGGTTGTGCATTTTATTTTATCATTATGTTTGAACCATATTCGTCAATTCGTTCATTTGTTCGTTCGATCAATCGAGCATTTCGAGAGTTCGTCCATCTAATTGTCTATCAACCAAGACCATTCCTGAATTTTATTATTTCAATGGAGTTTCCACAGCTTACATCGATAAACAATTATTATAACTTGAACTAAAACATACATTCCATGAAAAGCTGCATATAATTTATTCGACCTTCCCAAGCGGACTATCTGTCACACCAAGAAGCCACCAAACACTGACCTCATACAATTGTTTCCAGACAACACAAAATTCATAAGAATGAAACAATATTCTGGATTATAAATTATGTGTAATCATCGGCGAGGAGGAAGGATGAAGTCGTCATATGGAACGCCATATTCATAAGACAATGCCCACGACACAGATCCCTGGGAATCATCAGCATAAGACAATGCCCACGACACAGATCCCTGGGAATCATCAGCATAAGACAATGCCCACGACACAGATCCCTGGGAATCATCAGCATATGACAATGCCCACGACACAGATCCCTGGGAATCATCAGCATAAGACAATGCCCCCGACACAGATCCCTGGGAATCATCAGCATATGACAATGCCCCCGACACATATCCCTGGGAATCATCAGCATATGACAATGCCCCCGACACAGATCCCTGGGAATCATCAGCATATGACAATGCCCCCGACACATATCCCTGGGAATCATCAGCATATGACAATTTAGGAGTTAATGAGGTGTAGGGGCAAACATCTAAGGGAATGGGGAAGTAAGAAACAATCATAGAGAATTGGAGAAGTATGCAGTAGTAGCAGTATGGATAGTAATACAACTGTGACTATTCTACACGTGTTTGCAATGGGGGTTTGTGCTGAGGAAAGTATATATGTCACCCGTGTTGTATATTTTATTTTGAAAGGATCTCAAAAGCTTGATAACTGTCATAATACTTTTGCGTATTGGATTATGATTCTACCTTTTCAAAATTAAAATCGATGACTGAGGTTAATAATCTTGTTCTTGTAGCCTTGTCAAGATATAAATACAAAAGGCCATGATAAACACAGAAAATGCAATAATCCCTACGATTCCTGACTACAAGATTGTATGGTGTATGGTACAGTAAAAATAATCTCATTAACATCAAATCAATTGTAAGTAAAAACATTAGAACTTACTACAAGCCATTTCGGTACATGCAAGTAAACCATTGTTACATGTACATGTATTGCAATCGGCCTTCACCTGTCCGCCATCTTGGATTACGTCACCATTATAAAGACACGTGTTCTCTACATATAGAAACGTATTTAAACCAGCAGTAAGTAAAGAGAACTTTCAAGATTTAATTTACATCAGTAGGTAGTATGAATTTATTATTATTGTATCCCTGTTAAAGAGTCGACCAAAGTTTACATTTTGCTATCAATTTGTATGTCTGGTTTTATCGAGCTTCATTTCAAACGATAACATTATTGTTATTACCGATTATTAACGTTTCCAGGTCGGGACCGCGATTTCCTACCGGCATGGCTTGGATACTACATTTGTTTGATACATTCTCTGTTTTACCTCTGGTGGGTGGGGGATTTTGATAAAAGGAATGCATATCGATAAGTAGTCTACTTGAGTGACCATTTCAACGCCGTAACACAAACAGGTCAACCAGTAACGAGGTATCAATACATTACTCATGATCTCAAAACAGACATTGAAAATACACTGTAACAATATTTTACTACAGTCACCACTGAGAATGTGGATTCTACATACTCTGGTCAACTCATACTCTACTAACCCGCCAGTACCATTTCAAAAAGCTCATAGATAATTTCCATTTGTACGTGTATTTGCTTTTAGCTGAAGTAAGGTATACGTATCGGATATTTCTCATAATGTAGTGAACATTCTCAAAATTCTAAATGGCGGTTTAGCTGTTTTGATCAGTATATCATACTCACTGCAGACGTTTAGAGTACATCTAATTTGACCATCATGACAAGAACACGTGTTACAATTCAATGTTACATTCTCCCCATCTTGTAAGGTGTTACCATTGTGAAGACAAGATCTGCCGACTTAACAAAGAATGATTAAATTAAAGTTGTAAATTAAAGAAAAAAAGTATCAACATCAAATAAATAAAAACAAATCTTCAATTAAAAGTAAAATATATTCCCACACTAGCGAATAAATGTAAACATTTAAAGTAGAAAATGCCAGGTCTTAAAAAAGTTTGTTCTCAAAGTTTGAATTTAGATAAAATGAAAATAATGCTGTGTAACACTGGCTTTATTTCGCATAATGAAAGATACTGTTTGTTACATGAATATCTGTTTTATTTAGAACACTCAAGCAGAAGTAAACTATTGGTCAATAGCGACATAGATGGAAAGAGCATTTAAAAGTGCTCAAACTCAAACTTTGTGAACTAAGTTTTTAACACCCTGTTACGTGCATGTAGTGTATATATTTTAATTTTGAATATTGAAGATCAGTTCAGCCGCGGCCGTGGTGCAGTGGTTAGTGCGCTGGACTTGAAACCCGGCGATCTGGGTTCGATTCCCTCCACATGTGGAGAAGTTGCCGGCTCCTTGTGGAAGGGTAAGTTAGTACTGGTAAGAATTCAGTCCAGGAAAAACTGGTTAGGTGAACTGGCCGCCGTATATAACTGAAATATCGTTGAGAAACGGCGTTAAACCCGATGAAACAAACATGAAGATCAGTTCAAAACTAGTTTATTGGCATATGAAAGTAATATAGTCTTCACCTTGACAAATAAAACCTATGCATGTGCACGCAGGAAGTTATTTAAGAAGGCAAAGCCTGGACAACTTATTGTCTGATGATAAGTTCTCTCAAAACCGGATCTCTCAGATCGGTTTTCAGGAAGTTTACTGTATTTTTGTCGTAGTGGATGCTATCTGGTCCGTGAAATGTGTTGGAGATTTTTTTTATAAATTTAATAGAACGGTTCAGTTTTTAGTAAATTTAACAGCGATCTTAAACTCATATATACTTTGATATAGTTTCATATAAACACAAATGTAGACACACGAAATAATTTTAAAATAAAGTATAATTTCGTATACATCTTATAATGTATGCACAACCATACTAGACTAAGTCCATTTCAATAATTCATTACCGGCTTCCTTTCAAACAATGTATTTATACGATTCAGATGTTCATACATAATTATACTGGTCAAAACACAGGAGATTGTTATAAGTTGCCTCCCTTTATCCCTTCTATAGTATATGTATATACTGGTCAAAACACAGGAGAGTGTTACAAGTTCCCTCCCTTTATCCCTTCTATAGTATATGTATATACTGGTCAAAACACAGGAGAGTGTTACAAGTTCCCTCCCTTTATCCCTTCTATAGTATATGTATATACTGGTCAAAACACAGGAGATTGTTATAAGTTCCCTCCCTTTACCCCTTCTATAGTATATGTATATACTGGTCAAAACACAGGAGATTGTTACAAGTTCCCTCCCTTTACCCCTTCTATAGTATATGTATATACTGGTCAAAACACAGGAGAGTGTTACAAGTTCCCTCCCTTTATCCCTTCTATAGTATATGTATATACTGGTCAAAACACAGGAGAGTGTTACAAGTTCCCTCCCTTTATCCCTTCTATAGTATATGTATATACTGGTCAAAACACCGGAGATTGTTACAAGTTCCCTCCCTTTACCCCTTCTATAGTATATGTATATACTGGTCAAAACACAGGAGATTGTTACAAGTTCCCTCCCTTTATCCCTTCTATAGTATATGTATATACTGGTCAAAACACAGGAGATTGTTACAAGTTGCCTCCCTTTATCCCTTCTATAGTATATGTATATACTGGTCAAAACACAGGAGATTGTTACAAGTTGCCTCCCTTTATCCCTTCTATAGTATATGTATATACTG
Source organism: Mactromeris polynyma (assembly GCA_032209605.1). Taxonomy (NCBI): domain Eukaryota; kingdom Metazoa; phylum Mollusca; class Bivalvia; order Venerida; family Mactridae; genus Mactromeris; species Mactromeris polynyma. The sequence continues at coordinate 10,495,806 of JASFXZ010000020.1, read as the reverse complement.
GTCAAAACACAGGAGATTGTTACAAGTTCCCTCCCTTTATCCCTTCTATAGTATATGTATATACTGGTCAAAACACAGGAGAGTGTTACAAGTTGCCTCCCTTTATCCCTTCTATAGTATATGTATATACTGGTCAAAACACCGGAGAGTGTTACAAGTTCCCTCCCTTTATCCCTTCTATAGTATATGTATATACTGGTCAAAACACGGGAGATTGTTACAAGTTCCCTCCCTTTACCCCTTCTATAGTATATGTATATACTGGTCAAAACACAGGAGAGTGTTACAAGTTCCCTCCCTTTATCCCTTCTATAGTATATGTATATACTGGTCAAAACACAGGAGAGTGTTACAAGTTCCCTCCCTTTATCCCTTCTATAGTATATGTATATACTGGTCAAAACACAGGAGATTGTTATAAGTTCCCTCCCTTTACCCCTTCTATAGTATATGTATATACTGGTCAAAACACAGGAGATTGTTACAAGTTCCCTCCCTTTACCCCTTCTATAGTATATGTATATACTGGTCAAAACACAGGAGAGTGTTACAAGTTCCCTCCCTTTATCCCTTCTATAGTATATGTATATACTGGTCAAAACACAGGAGAGTGTTACAAGTTCCCTCCCTTTACCCCTTCTATAGTATATGTATATACTGGTCAAAACACAGGAGATTGTTACAAGTTCCCTCCCTTTATCCCTTCTATAGTATATGTATATACTGGTCAAAACACAGGAGATTGTTACAAGTTGCCTCCCTTTATCCCTTCTATAGTATATGTATATACTGGTCAAAACACAGGAGATTGTTACAAGTTGCCTCCCTTTATCCCTTCTATAGTATATGTATATACTGGTCAAAACACAGGAGATTGTTACAAGTTCCCTCCCTTTATCCCTTCTATAGTATATGTATATACTGGTCAAAACACAGGAGAGTGTTACAAGTTGCCTCCCTTTATCCCTTCTATAGTATATGTATATACTGGTCAAAACACAGGAGAGTGTTACAAGTTCCCTCCCTTTATCCCTTCTATAGTATATGTATATACTGGTCAAAACACGGGAGATTGTTACAAGTTCCCTCCCTTTACCCCTTCTATAGTATATGTATATACTGGTCAAAACACAGGAGATTGTTACAAGTTCCCTCCCTTTATCCCTTCTATAGTATATGTATATACTGGTCAAAACACAGGAGATTGTTACAAGTTGCCTCCCTTTATCCCTTCTATAGTATATGTATATACTGGTCAAAACACAGGAGATTGTTACAAGTTGCCTCCCTTTATCCCTTCTATAGTATATGTATATACTGGTCAAAACACAGGAGATTGTTACAAGTTCCCTCCCTTTATCCCTTCTATAGTATATGTATATACTGGTCAAAACACAGGAGAGTGTTACAAGTTTCCTCCCTTTATCCCTTCTATAGTATATGTATATACTGGTCAAAACACAGGAGATTGTTACAAGTTGCCTCCCTTTATCCCTTCTATAGTATATGTATATACTGGTCAAAACACGGGAGAGTGTTACAAGTTCCCTCCCTTTATCCCTTCTATAGTATATGTATATACTGGTCAAAACACAGGAGATTGTTACAAGTTCCCTCCCTTTATCCCTTCTATAGTATATGTATATACTGGTCAAAACACAGGAGAGTGTTACAAGTTCCCTCCCTTTATCCCTTCTATAGTATATGTATATACTGGTCAAAACACAGGAGAGTGTTACAAGTTCCCTCCCTTTATCCCTTCTATAGTATATGTATATACTGGTCAAAACACAGGAGATTGTTACAAGTTCCCTCCCTTTATCCCTTCTATAGTATATGTATATACTGGTCAAAACACAGGAGATTGTTACAAGTTCCCTCCCTTTATCCCTCCTATAGTATATGTATATACTGGTCAAAACACAGGAGAGTGTTACAAGTTCCCTCCCTTTATCCCTTCTATAGTATATGTATATACTGGTCAAAACACAGGAGATTGTTACAAGTTCCCTCCCTTTATCCCTTCTATAGTATATGTATATACTGGTCAAAACACAGGAGATTGTTACAAGTTCCCTCCCTTTATCCCTTCTATAGTATATGTATATACTGGTCAAAACACAGGAAATTGTTACAAGTTCCCTCCCTTTATCCCTCCTATAGTATATGTATATACTGGTCAAAACACAGGAGATTGTTACAAGTTCCCTCCCTTTATCCCTTCTATAGTATATGTATATACTGGTCAAAACACGGGAGAGTGTTACAAGTTCCCTCCCTTTATCCCTTCTATAGTATATGTATATACTGGTCAAAACACGGGAGATTGTTACAAGTTCCCTCCCTTTATCCCTTCTATAGTATATGTATATACTGGTCAAAACACAGGAGAGTGTTACAAGTTCCCTCCCTTTATCCCTTCTATAGTATATGTATAAACTGGTCAAAACACAGGAGAGTGTTACAAGTTCCCTCCCTTTATCCCTTCTATAGTATATGTATATACTGGTCAAAACACAGGAGATTGTTACAAGTTCCCTCCCTTTATCCCTTCTATAGTATATGTATATACTGGTCAAAACACAGGAGATTGTTACAAGTTCCCTCCCTTTATCCCTCCTATAGTATATGTATATACTGGTCAAAACACAGGAGAGTGTTACAAGTTCCCTCCCTTTATCCCTTCTATAGTATATGTATATACTGGTCAAAACACAGGAGATTGTTACAAGTTCCCTCCCTTTATCCCTTCTATAGTATATGTATATACTGGTCAAAACACAGGAGATTGTTACAAGTTCCCTCCCTTTATCCCTTCTATAGTATATGTATATACTGGTCAAAACACAGGAAATTGTTACAAGTTCCCTCCCTTTATCCCTCCTATAGTATATGTATATACTGGTCAAAACACAGGAGATTGTTACAAGTTCCCTCCCATTATCCCTTCTATAGTATATGTATATACTCGGGCCAATATATAATGTATATATTGGTGCCAGGTATATATAATATTGTATATTCTCGTATACTATAGAGAACTTTAGAAGGGAAAAAAGGAGACAACTCGTGACAATCTCCTGCGGGTCAAAACTGCTAACCTTCTCTTGGTTTCTAATAATCCACTCGATACATTTTCTATCGATTTTGATATTAGTAAGCTTTAATATTTATGATTCAGTCCATGAGTTATTGAAAATCGTCGATGTAAACCTGTTAAATCACGTTTTGCTTGAAGAATCTCGAAATACAATATGGCGGATAGGCTCTTTTGATCAGTAAATGTGTATACATTTATATAAAAAATGGCTTCACGTTGAATAGATGGCAATTTTGTATCAATTCATTATCTAGTAAGCAATATGCTACGATTTAATTGGATATATTACACCCAAACCGGCATAATAGCTTAATTGGTTCCTACAGACTGGACAACATTTCCCTACCGGTATGTGAGTATCCACACAAGTTGGAATAGTACAGTCAACAAATATACAATCTGTAATAAAACAATGAAAATAATCACGCCAAACCCCGTAATAGACTCCCTGCGTAGATCTGTTTGTCGCAATACAAATGATAATATTATTAGTTCCAGCTTTTCAATGGTTTATCGCAAATTCGGATTATATTATTCTAATATTATATTACAGAACAGAACAGAACATTTGATTGGTTTTGACTTGTACATGGTACATCGTCATAAAATCACATACAAAGTACAAATATACCGTACAATATATCGGTCCATTATAACCTATATCCTGATAAACTCTCTGTTTTAAGCCTCATGAGATTGTCACGAGTTCCCTCCCTTTATTCCTACTACATGTATAGTATATTTGTATAAAGGCAGAGAACTGGTGACAATCTCTTGTGATTTAAGCAGTGCAAATAACAGGTGTTGTTTTCATCGATGATCGCAAAACTACTGATTTGTCGTGATAAAAGGGCGCGTGAAGCTAAAAAGGTTTGCACGAATAGGGGCCTACACGTGATGCAAAAATCTTCAGAATCGCGTTAACCAAAATATGCGCAATCCTGTTTCAACTTGGCGACGGCTTTACAGAAACGCGACAACTTGAAATTAAACTTTAAATTTCAACTTGTCGTGGTGAAATTTCACACGAGAAGTGGCAGATGAATATCGCAAAAATGTCGACTCATAATTTAGAGTCAAAAATGACATTTCTTGTTTTATATTCTGCAATGCAAACAATACCAAATCTTGGACTCAACTTCTTTAAAAAGTGTAAATAACGTGACTCTTTAATATAACTTTTTAGCGCGGATTTTTCACACCCAGCGCAAGACGTCAAGTATAATTGGGAAATACTTAAAAAATACTTAAAACCTGCTGAACAACTTGAAATAAAAGGTAAAAATGTGTGTTCCGGTGAAAGATGAAAGGCGAAAATGAATTAATCTCGTGAATACTAGAATTTTTATTTTTTCACGAGTTCTTTCCATGGTTGTCATTAACATATTCTTCTAGGATAGTGATGCAATTTTTGCATTATAACATGTGACGTCAGTTACCGAGGACAAGTACACCGCTGCAGATAGGCACCACGTGATCATTTACAATTAGCGATCCATTAATGATAATTGCAATTACACGTATGTACAGTATTAAGTGGATATACCTTTAAATACATAATTGTCTGTTGTCTAAAGGCTTCTTAAGTATTATCAAATAGGTGTAGCAAGAAAATATACCTAGGGAGCAAACTGGACAACACTCCCCGTCTGGCCGAGCCTGGTTAGGACAGTTCAACTCCGGGCAGACGACACTACTACAGTTATCTGTAATACAAAATGACAATATAACCTTAACGGAATCTTTATGTCAAATGAGCTCAGTGTGAATAATTCAATTTCTTATTTCGCGAAACGGGCATTAGTTAGAAATGACGCAATAGAAATACCATTCGCTACATCTCGGCAATTTCCGTTCAGATCGGAAATATACGTCGAAGGCACGCGTATGAATACGTAATGTGGTTATCCGCAAGATATCTGTCCAGGGAAACACAATTTCACATTATCTAAATGTTTGTGTGTCTCATATTCCCACATGAATTTCCAAAACCACTTTATCGATCGGCGATAGTCGGTAATCTCCGTTCATTTCCGTCCGTTGCTGGCTTTGTTGATTAGCACTTAAATGTCCATGTTACCTATTGATCTGTGTAATTCTTAATTCTCTAAATGTAGTAATTCAAATATATATATATAAAGACTGAAAAAATGTTGAAATATGACGATTACGGCAGATCAAAATGTCAACTTCTCTTGTTTCAGAAACAAGATGGCGGACGTCGCAATTTTTTTATCGCGGGTTTGATCTCGGAAGAAATCTCGCTGCTCGCGAGAGTTCAAAGAAATATACATAGACATAGTCAGAAGTTTCTAATCCATGGTTTTATATGCCCGTGGTATTCCTAATATTTAAAAGATCTTTGTCATACTTTGCACAGAAAACAACATACATTCACGACGGCAATTCGTAACCACGATTTGTCTATCCGTCTTAGACCACGTGGACTTCATGAACGTTGTATATATACGATATGTACGGTTGAAATAGAGGCCGCTGAGTTGGACGGGTTGCAGTGAGCGTGGTCATCTCAAGACTACCTCCTCCTAATTGACCTTCTGTCTGTAGAATTACGCAAATTTGAGAGTCGCACTCACCTCCACTGTTACAAGCATCGGGGTTGAAACCTCAATAATATAACCGTCAATGGTTCTGAAGGCGGTCTTAGTTGTGGGGTGGTCTATATATCGAGTTAAGATATGGAGGAAAACAAAAGTGGTGATGAAAATATGGCTTATTTTTGAGGCGGTTTTACTTTAAATGCAATATGTGTAACTTTATCTATATTATTGTAAGTTAAATAACAAACCTTTTGGACAAACTAAACAGCATTGTCCTTCGGGAACAAACATGCCACTCTCACATTCTGGATGGGCACAAAGTATTCCTGTGCATTTGTTCATATTTGCCACTTCCGTTGCCACTGTTGCTGAATACACAGACGACAAAAACATACTTCCAAGCGTTAAATAAACTAACATACTTCTATCATCAACCATCATTACCGTTCTTGTCAGTTCGTGTTTAACTGTCGTGTACGAGTTAAAATAAGACTGTATAAACAAATGTTATTTCCACATTTATGAATAACGATGTATTTTTCTTGTTTTTGTCCTTTCGTTTACCTTTATTTATTGACGATTATACAAACTGTTAAGAAGCTTTGATAAGGATAAGGAAAATGATTTCAAGATACATGTGTTGGCGAAAGACATTTCTGAGAAATAGTCATTACAATGACGCACATAGGCCTATATATACGATGGCTTTAAAGGGATGTAAACGATTTGTTCGGATTAACAGCTAATCCACAACTAAAGACCACCTCAAAATTAAGACCACAACTTTCAAGTCCATTTTCACTTTTTTGCTCTTAAGTCAACCTCAATATTAAGACCATCTCAATAAGAAAACCAGTTTCAAGAGTCCCAAAGGTGGACTTATTATTGAGGTTTCACTGTATTCGGTATCATAGCACTGGGTTGGTTTCTCCCTATGTTTACCTGCCATGTTTGCATATTATAGTGTATTTCTTTGAGATGTTATTGTTTTATTGATTCGATACATGATGTCATATTGAATATACGGCATTAAATACTTTGCTTGTATATAATTAGGACTAAATACTCCACCTCCTTAAAATAATGAAGTGATTGCATTGTATCATTGTTATCATTACATTTAGCATTCAGCGACACTGAATTAGCCAACACCTAACAGAACAATATGCTAACCATTCCATATATGGTAGCCAACGTTTTTTATCATGTTTATAAACCTTTCAATATGGTAACAAACGTGTCCACACGGTCGCCCGGATGACCAATAGCTTTTCAGTTACAGAGTCTCACAATAATTATTTTCAATTTCCCAAGCGCACATTCCTTTAAACGATCCAGAAACAAAAGACGTATTTATGACTTGTGATAATTAATATGTCTGTACATCCGCGTTTGTATCCTGGTATAACATCATTTCATTAGCTTATTTTACGTTTTGTCATCAAGAAAAAAACAACATTTAATTGCCCCTGTGGTTTAACTGGATTTAACGATCAATCAAACATGTGTTAAATACGGAGTAATTCTGTTTACGAATAAGTGTAAAATGAAATACATGTAATTATATACGTAGGTTTGAATAAAACAGCAAATTGATATTTTCTTTCTTTAATATTTATAAATAGTTCCTCTTTCTTTAATTAACGAATTGAAGGTAATTCCTTAATTGCATTAAAAGGGTAGGTAACTCCGTAAATTTTGTCAATGGAGGGTGGGGGGTAATTCAGTTAACGCCTGTAAAAGGGGTGGTTATTCTGTAAATGTAGTTAAAGGGAAATAATTCCGCAAATTTAGTTAAAGTGCAGGAAATTAAATAAATGTTATCGTATTTTTTGTGGTATTTTATACACATTGAGCAATAATAACATGTATTGTGTATACCTTTCTCTAATATGTACGCTATCTTTAATTTGTGTTTGTATTACGATCAGTACCGGCATTGTTGGTCACAGAATTGGAGGTGGTTCACAAAGAGTGGCAGTGTTCGGGCGATGTATCAATTACATGAGTCGCTGTGCAAGGGTGTGTGTGTCACGGTTCTGGGTATTATTCGCCTGCTGCACTCGGTACAATGTGTTGCTGGATCAAGTATATTAATCACTGTATCCAGTAATTTGGCCTCTGAATCGGGTTATGGTTCGGTTATACTCAGTGAATGGACCCTACTGTATCCCGCTTACTGACCTCTCTGCACATTACACATGTCACTGCACAGGTACCTTACACTGTACCGAGTAAGTCGGTGAACAGCAAGTATGGATCAGCTGAACTCAGGGGCGCACTAAAGGGTTTCCAGGTCCATCAGTCTTGGTGGTGTATAGCCATATCCGGATTTAAAGGTCATGGCCGGTACTCTATGCGGGGTCCTTGTACATGGGTCAATAAACAAGGTCTATCGTACATGGTATACTTCGTATGTTGGTCGCAGTGTTGAGCTTATTGGTCCAAGCTTTTGCTATAAGCCGGGTAGCTGTGTTGGGTGTAACTCCATTTATGGGTCTCTCTTTACTAGTTAAATGACCAATCTACTTAATACGGCTGACCCAAACACTGTGAACAACGATACATGTACTACGTACAGTGGACCCACACACTGTGAACAACGAAACATATACTACGTACAGTGGACCTACACACTGTGAACAACGAAACATGTACTACGTACAGTGGACCCACACACTGAACAACGATACATGTACTACATACAGTGGAACCACACACTGTGAACAACGATACATGAACTACGTACAGTGGACCCACACACTGTGAACAACGATACATGTACTACGTACATTGGACCTACACACTGTGAACAACGAAACATATACTACGTACAGTGGACCTACACACTGTGAACAACGAAACATGTACTACGTACAGTGGACCCACACACTGTGAACATCGAAACATGTACTACGTACAGTGGACCTACACACTGTGAACATCGAAATATGTACTACGTACAGTGGACCCACACACTGTGAACATCGAAACATGTACTACGTACAGTGGACCCACACACTGAACAACGATACATGTACTACGTACATTGGACCTACACACTGTGAACAACGAAACATGTACTACGTACAGTGGACCCACACACTGTGAACATCGAAACATGTACTACGTACAGTGGACCCACACACTGAACAACGAAACATGTACTACGTACAGTGGAACCACACACTGTGAACAACGAAACATGTACTACGTACAGTGGACCCACACACTGAACAACGATACATGTACTACATACAGTGGAACCACACACTGTGAACAACGATACATGAACTACGTACAGTGGACCCACACACTGTGAACAACGATACATGTACTACGTACATTGGACCTACACACTGTGAACAACGAAACATGTACTACGTACAGTGGACCTACACACTGTGAACAACGAAACATGTACTACGTACAGTGGACCCACACACTGTGAACATCGAAACATGTACTACGTACAGTGGACCTACACACTGTGAACATCGAAACATGTACTACGTACAGTGGACCCACACACTGTGAACATCGAAACATGTACTACGTACAGTGGACCCACACACTGAACAACGATACATGTACTACGTACATTGGACCTACACACTGTGAACAACGAAACATGTACTACGTACATTGGACCTACACACTGTGAACAACGAAACATGTACTACGTACATTGGACCTACACACTGTGAACAACGAAACATGTACTACGTACAGTGGACCCACACACTGTGAACAACGAAACATGTACTACGTACATTGGACCTACACACTGTGAACAACGAAACATGTACTACGTACATTGGACCTACACACTGTGAACAACGAAACATGTACTACGTACAGTGGAACCACACACTGTGAACAACGAAATATGTACTACGTACAGTGGACCCACACACTGTGAACAACGAAACATGTACTACGTACAGTGGAACCACACACTGTGAACAACGAAATATGTACTACGTACAGTGGACCCACACACTGTGAACAACGAAACATGTACTACGTACATTGGACCTACACACTGTGAACAACGAAACATGTACTACGTACAGTGGAACCACACACTGTGAACAACGAAATATGTTCTACGTACAGTGGACCCACACACTGTGAACAACGAAACATGTACTACGTACATTGGACCTACACACTGTGAACAACGAAACCCAAACGCTGTGAACAACGATACATGTACTACGTACAGTGGACCCACACACTGTGAACAACGATACATGTACTACGTACAGTGGACCTACACACTGTGAACAACGATACATGTACTACGTACAGTGGACCCACACACTGTGAACAACGATACATGTACTACGTACAGTGGACCTACACACTGTGAACAACGATACATGTACTACGTACAGTGGACCCACACACTGTGAACAACGATACATGTACTACGTTCAGTGGACCCACACACTGTGAACAACGATACATGTACTACGTACAGTGGACCCACACACTGTGAACAACGAAATATGTACTACGTACAGTGGACCTACACACTGTGAACAACGAAACATGTACTACGTACAGTGGACCTACACACTGTGAACAACGAAACATGTACTACGTACAGTGGACCTACACACTGTGAACAACGAAACATGTACTACGTACAGTGGACCTACACACTGTGAACAACGAAACATGTACTACGTACAGTGGACCTACACACTGTGAACAACGAAACATGTACTACGTACAGTGGACCCACACACTGTGAACAACGAAACATGTACTACGTTCAGTGGACCCACACACTGTGAACAACGATACATGTACTACGTTCAGTGGACCCACACACTGTGAACAACGAAACATGTACTACGTTCAGTGGACCCACACACTGTGAACAACGATACATGTACTACGTACATTGGACCTACACACTGTGAACAACGAAACATGTACTACGTACAGTGGACCCACACACTGTGAACAACGATACATGTACTACGTACAGTGGACCCACACACTGTGAACAACGATACATGTACTACGTTCAGTGGACCCACACACTGTGAACAACGAAACATGTACTACGTTCAGTGGACCCACACACTGTGAACAACGATACATGTACTACGTACAGTGGAACCACACACTGTGAACAACGAAATATGTACTACGTACAGTGGACCCACACACTGTGAACAACGATACATGTACTACGTACAGTGGAACCACACACTGTGAACAACGAAATATGTACTACGTACAGTGGACCTACACACTGTGAACAACGAAACATGTACTACGTACAGTGGACCTACACACTGTGAACAACGATACATGTACTACGTACAGTGGACCTACACACTGTGAACAACGATACATGTACTACGTACAGTGGACCCACACACTGTCAACAACGAAACATGTACTACGTACAGTGGACCCACACGCTGTGAACAACGATACATGTACTACGTACAGTGGACCCACACACAGCAAACAACGGACTCATGTACTACGTACAGTGGACCCACACACTGCGAACAACAGACTCATGCACTACGTACAGTGGACCCACACACAGCAAACAACGGACTCATGCACTACGTACAGTGGACCCACACACTGGGAACAACGGACCCATGTACTACGTTCAGTGGACCTATGAACCAAATACTGCGACATCGATGAATATGAATTCAGCAATTAACCAGCGAATTGTAGACATCCGATTATCTGGATAGAGTAACAGTTGATATTTGCGTCATGAGTTAACCAATCAGTTATAAGGGAGACAACTACGATTGTACTGTAATAATGTGCTACGAGAGTTATCTAATTATATCCACTTTATTTTTGCGTTCGATTCGTTTTGTTCTAATCATTTATCTATTTGTTTTAAAGAATGATGGATGATTAAATATATTTAGAGAGGCAATTCAGCACGGTCATTTTTGTAACGAAAAAGTTGAATTTCAATCAAAGTAATGGCAATTAAAAAGCATTTAATTAATAGACATGTCTATTTAATTCCGTGTAAAAAGGAGAAATAGTAAAATGAGGACGCTGCAATTCTGATTACTGGAAAAGCTTTCCCTATATTCCATTAAAAGTGTTTTTATTCATCATATCTGAGGATTTTTTATATAAATATAATTTAGTTAAAATGCAATTTGCAATCACAAACTCGTAGATTTTAGGCAATTTACAGTTGCATATAGCATTGATAAAATTTATATTACATTAAAAACAGTGAAAGTATTTATCATAAACACCATGACAGAACTTCAAACTTTACCGCCAGATCAAAAAATCCTCATTGCCATGGCAACGGAACTACCACCAACCGTTTAAAGTCAATCGCCATGGGACATTTAATGCCACTTATATACCTGTCATATACAAATATCAGCCGATAAATGGCTTACAGTCCCGTGTAAAGAATGTCACAAATATTCAATAAACTGTTCCGGACCAAGCATACATTACTGACACGTTTTATTGGTACACCAATCCATTCACACGGAGCAGCAGGAGTGTGGGGCCATGCTGGGGGTATATACAATTACAGAGAAACTATCGTTTTTCGATATTTTACTGCAGTTTATTCAAGTAGAGGTCAAAGTACGATCGTTGTCCCGTTGTTGGCCTGTATGTAATACGTTGATTGACGTAACACTCAGATTGTACACTAAAACTCTCATTTTAGGTTAGAACACACGTGCTGTAATAGTTGTCCTTTGGAGCATGTCTGTGGATGAGCGGTCCTTTTCCGTGACCAGATGACATGCCACTAAGCAGGGTAGTAGTATGCTCTCAACAAACCGGCACAAACTTATAACAACACGTACACACTAACCCCGATAAGAACTAACGTAGATCTATACGCACTGGTTTACTAAACGCGAAGTGAATTTAAAAGTCGTCTCTCGGTAGGCCTACTGATAATTGAACCACTGTCCCAATTAAACAAACCAACAGAGATCTAGAGATGCTTGGATTTTGTTTGAATGTAGGCTACGGGGACTGTTTTAAGAGCTAAATGTGAATACGACCATGTAGGTAGTCCACCAGTCACTTGAAAGTACTTCCTTCTTAAAAATTATGGACATTTTAACAATAATATCAAAAGATATACAATAGATATTGCATTTTCGCACATGAAGAAGTCCGCTTTGTCGTAAAATTCAGTCTCACCTTGACTGTTTACAACTATTCATATATTTTGACTGAAGAAATAAGGGCCGGTGAGTATTAGTATTTAAACTTATTCAAGTAAATAGGGCTAAACGGCGAAGTGAATGACATTGTTGATTTTCAACAGAATTTAAACCCATCTTGAGTAGGTAGGGTTATTTCCATGACCCGTTTTGAGATTACATGTCGCGACTTATCAATGAATAGCATTAATGATCAACACATCCACAAACCCTGATGGACAAACACGTCATAACGAATAGGCCTATCGATGCAGTATTTGATTTGTCTATTCGAAATGTACAAAAAACAGTCGACATAAAGCAAATTTTCAGAATTAAACTTTTTTGGAAAGAAATCTGATTCCCCAAGAGTCGCAAAGTGGGTGCGACTTCTCGGTTCGAACGTTGATGTAAGACTGGGAAATGGAGTGTCCCAAAGTAGATTAGTACACTATATAGGCCTATAGGGGCCTATACTAATAGGCCTACGGATAATGCTTTCGTTAACTGGTGTTATTCATCAGGCTTAAAGCACGTGTTTGCGTCTTTGTATGGTTACGCTGTGATAAAAGTAGTTAACATGTTATATTATGCATAATGGGGAACTGCAAAATATAATTTCAAAGACATAGGACTATAACTTAGCACTTTTAAAAAGAGTGATAAATCCCTTAAGTAGAGCTGAGCACTGTGCAACAATTTGATCATTCGTGAATGTCTGACGAACTTGTTAAAATATGGGGCGCCTATCTACATACTCGTGTATTTCCTAATTGAATGACAGTTTTTGCTGACAAGATCAATATTTCAAAATTAACATTAACTTTCATGAGAGTTTCGCAAATGTACGATATTTCGAAATGTATTATTGTGTATGTACGCACATACTATGAGGGGTTCCAACGGAGCAAAATATAATATATTTTTTTTATTTTCGCTGATAGCACTTTTTGGTGATATACTTATTTTTCGGTAATATATTTTATTGCTATCAGTTGAATGAGAACTGTCTGGTCCACACATATCAAGATAAGAATCATTTCTCATGATTAATTATCCCTCTAGGGCCTCTTTATGCTTGAATGCGTGTGACGTCATGCGCACCTTCATTTTGTTTATGGATTAGGTAAAGGTCAGAGTGTACACATACGGGCTATTCAGTCTTTGCTAGGAAGATGGCGTCTACAGCAGGCAGCACGGCCGTTGATACCCAAGTTTCAGGACCTCAAAGTGGAGGCATTCAACAGAGGCTAACGGACTTCTTTACTTTCATATACAATGGAGAAGAAGGAAAAGTTCTCGGCCGAACAGCCACAAGCTGGGGTAAGTGTTTTGGTCTTGCAAAGACAATAATTAATTTAACCTTTTTCGCCGGTCAATGTTTAATCGACACGCTCTGCTTAAGATCTTGTTTTATTGTAATATAGATTAATTTGTATAATGTGACGTTATTGTTATAGTTAAATGTAGTAATTGACTCTAAATGATAATGCTTGGATCGAGTACTACAACCATCTGCAGTCGTACATTGTATTACAACTCCCCCACCCGCTCATTTTACATGCCCAACTTTCATGCGAAAATTAATTCGACATAATATTTGTTTTCCTAGACTTATTGCTAATGTTTGATGTCACTATCACAGAGTGAAGTCATTTTTCTGTACTTTTGCCATTGTCAAATTCTGTGGGGTTGATATAGGTAGGTTTATCGTCTTCCTGATCAAAATAGTTTCATTTTCCTTTTACCTGTATTAGCAGTTGTTCGTGAGGTCACCTTGAATTGGAAAATGCCCTCAGGGTTGGTTACATTTTGAGACAGACTGTCATACTGTCGAGCTTGACAGCTTGTTATATTTTTAGAGCTTGCTGTGTTATGTCTCTTTCATCCAGTTGACACTGGTTTGATGTAAATTTTCGCAGCATGTACACAAATACATATATAAGTTGATAATATGTGGGCATATAAACTAACATTTCAATTACTTTGAAGTATTGCTTGTTTTAAACTAAACATATAAATCATGTTGTTGATACATTTCTTATCACATCATATGAGCTCAGTCACTCAGCACAACAGTGGTGTAGCTATCTTAGTTCAATCAGTGTTTTTATGAAATAAAAGTCCACCATGCATGATAATATGAAGCCCATCAGATTAATTGGATTGTAAAACCAAATTGTCTGTTGTATTAAATCTCTTGCCATCATTTTAGAAAATGATTGTTAAGTTCATTGATTATCCAATTGGGATTAAAGCAGTTTTATATTCAGTAGTTGAAACTTAATTATTTACATTATTTGTGAAGCAAATTTTCAACTTACATTAACTACTTTCAATGATTGCTTCTTGGCTAACCAGTACTTCCACCTAATTAAGAGAATGTTAAGTTTGCTGTTAAACATTGCCCAGGTGAGGTTCAAACCCACAACCTTCAAAATCAGAATGCAGCCACTTAACCAACCTGCATCCCATTTTAAAAGTCTAGTTTTGGAAAACTGTCTGACCTTTGAATCAATTGTAGTCGTAACATAGCTCCTTAGTCTCAAGTTTCATATGTAAACCAAGTTTACAAAAAATAAAATTCACATTCAGTAAACTGGTATTTTTAATATTGCTGAGTAAAAATATATCATGAATGATTATTTTGCTGTCTTCAATATCATGTATTAGTTAAATTACCATACATTATTGATTCTAGTCAGTATAACTCAGTAATTGTAACAGTTTGATTTTTTTGTGGTTTAAACATTAGCATATTTAATGAATATATATAACACATCTACATCTTTGGCTTATGTTTTCATTGGAAAATGGGTGTTAAAGGTAAGCCCCATAATGTCCCATTGTCTTTGAATAAATTTGCCTTCATTGTTTTAGTGACATGTTGACTATTTACAACATGCCTTAAAAAATTGGACCCTTCAATCAAGTGGATGATTTATTTCGATAGATGGCAATAATTTTAAATTGATGTTATCAAGTTGCCTGGAGAGTATCTATCTGTCCCTTCAGGTCATCATATTACCTGATAAGAATGGGCCATGCTTGAATAAGCCCTTTGTCCTATTTACCTAGATAAACATAATGCTGTGTAGTATTTTAGATACTACACAAACCAAGGGACATTGATACAAACAACAAAGGACATGACATCATATTGCATATTGTGTAGTCTGTGTTATGTAGATAACAAAACTGTAGGGGTTCTAAGTAAGAGTTACTTGTGCAAACAATGCAGCTTTGTCATAAACACACATTAGTGTAAGAAAAACAGCACTTATTCTTGCATTGACGTTTCTTGTGAGACTTTAAAAAAACATTAAATTCAAGTCTCATTTTGAAATCTTGTGCACAATGTATGGCTTTATAGTACTATTTGGGTATGAAAAACATATTCTGAAAGCATCATTTCAAACCCATAAATTTTTTATACATTTGAATGATTTTATACAGTTAAACAAGTTTGAATGGAAAAGTTTACATCGACTCTCAAGCAAACAAACTCGTTAAATACGTTACTTTCACGCTTATGTAGTCAGTTATGACCTATGAATAAACATGGGAACATTTATTATGATGATAATTTTTCATTTTTCTATTAAGACATAAAAGTATGGTATGGCTTATTTGATTTAAAGAACAGAATATGTCTTTGATGAACAGTTGCATTTCTTTTTTGTGAAAAAAAAATTATGTCATAGTCAAACAAAGATGTGGGTATGTTCGTCAGCAATTAGAAGGAAGCATCAGTCATATTATTTTTGAAAACAGTTTTCCCCCATCTTAGTAATTACTTAACACTGTCATAATTAAGTATATATCAAAATCTTCCATAACAGAATGGTTTCTAAAACTTAATGTTGTCAGAAGAACAGGAAATGTATGCCTAACAATTTTCGTTGTTTTAACCAGCCATAAAATGCATTCAGAATATTAATGGTGTATTTTTAAATTTCCCTTATTTTTTGAAATATTCCAGTCGATTACATGAAGTCACCAGATCTTCAAATTGTCACACTCAATAATGACATCATGAATATCCTTAAAAGAGTCTCAAGGTCACATATTTTATGTTGCCAACCCATTACTGTTGAGACATAAGGGATGTATAATGGTTGTTTAAAACGTGTATGTTTGGTACACTAGACACTGCTGTGTATAAATTAAGCTACACTCAGATAAAATGACAAATGTATGGCAGTAGTTTATCTCGTGATGAAGGGATGCGTGAAGGATGTTTTCAAGGGCATTTGCTTTTCATTCATTTATAACTAGACGTAGTACAGATAGTGTAAATATGATGTTTGAATTTGAATGGTCTTATTGTTAATTATATATAATGTTAACTCTTAATAATGTAAAAAGGCTAATTATGGTTTTGCAAAATTTAGATACAAAATAATAAAGACTGTCTTCTTTGACATAGATTGATACAGCACAGCTTTACTTAGGGCGGTGCAGAGTTATCATGAATATTTAGTGGCCATATATCTGTTAAATATGTCCTGATGGATATTAAATTTTTAGTTCACTATGGTGAATTTCTGTATTATTTGTAAGAAATTCAGTACCTGCTCGGACAGTCGTTACTTTCAATTTCCCAATGATATATATATATACATTTTGAAATTATCTCACATTTCTTGTAAAATGGATTTGTTTTTCTAACTGTCTTGTGTCTTGTCATGTTAGGTCAATATGTAGTAGTAAATATTGTGTATATTTGCTACATGTTCAAAAGCATTAGATACATCATGGTGTGATGTATAGATTCTGGAACAACAATTCTAGATGACAGCTTGTCTGTAGCTATATAAATATATAATGTCAATAATGCTAAGCTTAATGATGGAAGGATGGTTACTAAGAAACACTATCATGTTCCCATTTGTGAATTGTTATAAAACCGGTATAAAGGCTATTTTTGGTTCTCTGCGCTTGATGTAAGAATTATGAATTGTTTTTTTATTATTGAATATACTGCTACAGTGCCTGGTCATAATTTTACCAGATCTTTATTTAACTACATTGAAGCCTCATAAAGTGGTGTGTATAAATAGTCTGTATGGAGACCAACCATCTTATTTATTAGCCAGTCAGTTGAATTATATACTTGAATAGGCCTATTTATATCATCAGTCAGGATGCTTTAGAATTCTTATGAATATAAAATTGTGTAAATGGAATATCTATACACTCAGTAGACATAGCATGTTCTAATGTGATAGAAATTTACAATAATCTCTGCTTTTCTGCATTGGTTCAATTTATAAGTCATTCCTATTGTTCACTTGAATATGAAAAGGCATAACACATTTTGCACTAGATCCCCCTAAACCTTCCATGTAAAAAACTAATTGTCTTGTATAATTGATCGATTAGCCTGTACATATTGAACAAATTGTGTTACTTGCTGATTATTGGTACAAGGAGCTACTGAGAGAGAGTATACAAACTAACAAATACACATGTGTTTCCTATACCTGTAAACTGCTCCCTCTGTGAGCATTGTATGATAGAGCAAAACTGGTATTGACTGAAATTATTTTGCTTAGTCTTATTACTAGACTTCTGAAGGATGAATGATTTAATCAGGATGAATGATTTAATCGTATTGACGTAATCATCTTGGCTTCATTTGTACAGTCAGTATTGTTTCATGTTGATTATAGATAACGTGTATGGTCTTGGCTTTCATTTTGATGGATTTTATTACAAAGAGTAATTGGAAATAAAATCCTATTCTTGATATTAATTAATACTGAAGTCTAGATATTTATGTGCAGCACTATTTTGGAAGTCATACAAATCTTCGTTATAGTCCAACATGATGTGTGTGAGTCAGCAGTGACTGTAGATACTACAATATTATAGCACCCCTGAATATATTCCACCGTCCTTGACAAATGAAACTGTTAAATCCATGGATTGAATACTGTGATACTGATGACAGATCTCTTAAATATAACATCCATGATGTAAACTCCCAAGTTAAATTAATGTCTGTTGTACTTCTAAAACTTATTATCTGAACAATGTACTTAGTGTAAATAGTTTAAAAGTATGCAAACTAGATTATTGAATTTAGAATGGACTTAAGAATAATTTGCCTGGCTGCAAACGGTTAACCCTTACCATTGTTTTACTTCAGGTCAGAAAATGTTGACCTCCTTTATTTGAACTAGATAAGCCTCTACTTGCTTAATTTTATCAATGGGTGAGGGGGTGTCCTTACCCTTATAAGTTGTATACAAGGTATAACTGCAGTATGAACTTAAATTTTCTACAACTTTTTTGATTAATATTCAAGTTCTTTGTTTAAAAATAACTTCAGGACACACTGTTTGTCCTGTTAACAGTTTGTTTTTCAGGTATTGATGTGTACAGGGCAGTAAAAGTGAATTGCTGAAGTTTTACAGTATATTGAGCTTAAACTTTATGACCGTACAGACCCAAGTTGTATTGGCTGTTTGGTTCGGTTACAGTGTTAAATATGCAGTAGAGGCGGTCGTTTTGTCACGTCATCCTGTATTTGTCCCTTACAGACAACCTGTACTATAATTATATACAAATATTATCTGACATATTATCTGACAAAATTGATCAAAACAGGATGCATTATATCAGTTACCATTTCAGTGTAAATATTAAGAAATGTTGTTTAGAATTTAAAGTAAGCAAATATTCTGCCCTGGACACATCATATTATGTTGAAATACTGCTCTTGGGCTGCCTGGAAGATGCTACCAATGGTGGTATCATTTTCATGGAGAAACCCAACATTTGAGCATGCTCTTGTCCCATGGGTATCCAGTTAAATGTCATTATAAAACTTCCAATAAGAAGACATATCCAACATGAAATTTGATTCAGATAGGGGTTCTAGGGGTTCCATTTGTCCCTTGTATGGACCCTTTGACCCTTGGATTTTCCAAAGGTCACATTTTGACACAGGCATTTTGGCTGTAAAAGTAAAATCCTGCCAGAAATTATCATTAAATACCCTTGAGATTAAGCTCCTAGTAGAACCCCCTGTTCCCAATTGGTCTGTTACTCAATGCAGTGTGAGTATTTCTTTACAATCAAGGAACTGGGTAATTCAAAAGTATATTCATCCAATCAAGAGCATGCTAAAATGTAAGAACATGTAAGTATGTATTGTCTTTTGCTAAAATGGTTTCTTTGCATATATTTGAAAATAATCAGTTTTTACTTGATTGTCAGTGATTTTTTTGGTAAATTTTTCTACCAAAAAGTGTCATTTTTCCCCAAATAATCATAATGCTTTCCCAATTTTTTGTTCATTTTCCCCCTTTGACAGACTTTTTTTAAGTCAGGTTTTTGTGTTCCCTATTATAAAAGACCATTGTCTGGATTCTTTGCTCTTACCTCGCCTCATATATATGTAACAAACACCAGCCACAGTTAAAGTTGTTTAAGCATAACCACCATTGCGCCTATTTTCCCAATTGAAAAGGCACAGGAAGTAAAAATATTTAAAAAAATCACTGATTATCTTTTGTAAATGTGGAATATTGAATTTTAACCTTAATTTTCAGTGATTCTCATTGATCCATTTTTCTCCATTACAGTATAATCATTGTATTTTTCTCTCATAAAATAATGATATCTATCATTTACACTGGGAGTCTGCTTGTCTTCATTCGGTAGAACCAGCATTGAAGTATTTGTAATCTGATACCTTATTTTTATGAGTTATTTTAACATTTTATTATTCAGTTTGTTTGAGATTTGTTCAAAACGTTAGCACAGCCTTGCATTATTGACTGTCATAAATAACTCCATGATACTGTTACATGCATTATTAATTTTCCGTTGGGGAATTTGATATATGTTTATCTGATTGTGTCGACAGGTTGTGCTGACGGTTTATTGTCATTTCGTTCCATGTTATTGAAAGTGTCAGACACAGTCTTGATTATCTTAATTTAAAAAAAAAATGTTAAAATAATTTCTCCCCAGTCAAAAAAACTCAGTTAAAAGATCTCTGATCAGTTTTTGTCTGGTATGCGAATATATATATATGCCATGACAATTTCAAAATCATCAATACTATTTTTATTATAAGCCTGTTCATAAAACAGGATATATGATATTATTTTGTATTCTCATGTCAACTTACTACATACATTATTTTGTCTTTCGTGTATGCAGTTTATTATAGGTCTATGAATGATTTAACAAGTAGAATATATACTGTGTCTGATACTGTTTGTTACTAAAGTACCTGTGAATCGACCACCCATTGGTTTTTGCACTTCCATCGCATGTGAAAGTAAATAAAACAACGTAACGGAAACACTGTCACTTGCAGTCCTTTAATAAGAAATGTTAGATAGTGTCCTCACCTAAATTGTATAAGAGTACTTATACATTGCATTTATTATTTTGCACCCATTTGTTGGATAGACTGATTCCATTTTTTATGACAAAATTTTAGGGTTTCAGTTCAGTTTTTTAAAAAAAATACTGTGCAAATAATATTGCACCAGATTTTATTATGATAAAATTATTGTGTTATCAAAATTTCATGAATTTACTGAAATGTTAACTGTTTACTTACAGGAGAGATATTTATATTCTTCAGTATCTTCTATAGTCTACTGGCTAGTTTCTTTTATGGTTTGATGTATGTATTTACCTTAACACTCAACGATGAAGTGCCAAAACTCTTGGGTTCTGATTCCTTGCTTAAAGCCCATGCAGGTACATAACCATTCTTTGCACAAGTGTGAAATTGCACCAGTTTTAGTTTGTTGTTCACCGTTCATATTTGCAGGACAAATCGGCCTCTTCTACTTGATCTACTACATTTGTTTGGCCGGCTTCTTTTCTGGGATGTTAGCCGTATTTTACCATTCATTAGACTGGAATGTTCCAAAACTGCAGGGATCCGATTCCCTGCTCAAACAAACTCCAGGTATTTATGAACAAGCACTGGAGGAATGACTAACCTTTCTGTGGTGTTGGCTTTTCATTTACAGGATGGATTGGCTTGTTCTACCTTGTTTATTATGGATGTCTTGCTGTCCTTTTTTTGGTGATGCTAGTAGTATTTAACGATACGCTGGATGTAACTGAGCCAAAATTGCTTGGCTCTGCTACTTTGCTTGACCAGAGCCCAGGTACAAGCGTTCAGTTGCTTGCATGATTTAGGCATGTTTGTTATTGTTTCTTTTTCCAGCGAGAATTGCACTTTTCTTTCTTATATACTACATTTGTCTGGCTGGATTCTTTGCCGGTATGTTGGCAGTGTTCTATCACAGTCTCGACTGGAACGAGCCGAAACTGCAAGGATCAGATACGTTACTCAAACAAACGCCAGGTCTGTATTTATAAGTTTTTTATCACCTAGTCTTTTTAAACAAATGACTTGGTTGGCCTTGTAATTTTTGAATGACCATTCTTCTACTGCACATATTTAAATTGAGAGCATGCTCACTTGAGAATGCCATTCATGTGTTTATGCTTGAAGTATAATTTTGACTAATTAATGCATTTTACACCAACGATTTCTGCTCTTAGTTGATGTTGTTAGAAAGAATAGTCAGTTGTCTCGTGTATCATGTTGATATGATGCTTATGTATAGAAGATAGGAGTGTTGTCCTCCTTGAAGGTAGGTTAGTATACCATGGTAGAATCATATAATAGTTCCTATAAGTCTGATGAATATCAAGGCAATGTTGAAAGCTATGGAATGATAAGTAAATGACGTTTACCATTTTTGCCCATTTTTCATCATCCTTTTGTAGCAGACTTTGCAGGCATCATCAATGACACTCAGTGAGAGTGTGC
This sequence comes from Mactromeris polynyma, assembly GCA_032209605.1. Lineage (NCBI taxonomy): Eukaryota > Metazoa > Mollusca > Bivalvia > Venerida > Mactridae > Mactromeris > Mactromeris polynyma. The sequence continues at coordinate 10,473,132 of JASFXZ010000020.1, read as the reverse complement.
TCCTGTTATATGGTGGTTTGTAAGAGATTATATTGTTCTTCAGTCGAACAGGTTATTTATGTTTGTTGCTATTTAGTGGTTGGTTAGTGGGTGTGGCTGTTATATTGCAAATGTTATTATAACATATACTTTTAAATATATTTACAAACAAATCCACAAATTAAAAAAATTATGTCATCTGATTATCATTGTATATTGCACTTTATTAAAATGATACATTTGATTACATTAATGAACCTTTGTTTTATAATCTGATTTATCACATAACTTGCACTCCAGGAGTGGCATAAAACAGTGACATAAATATCATATGTAACTAGTTACATAAATAGCCAGTGTGACGTCACTTATGACGTCATAAATGGCCAGTGTGACATCACTTTAAATGACAGCATATTGTTTACAATTGTTCTGAATTTCGGCATTTTTTAAAAATATTGTTATTTAAAGATTTTTGGTGTTATGTGATAAATAGAATCTTACATTCATGCTTATTTGATATTGTTTTTATGAAACTCGTCAACTGAAATGAATATGACGCTCGGCAGAGCCTCGCGTCATATTATTTCAGTCGACTCGTTTCATAGAAACAATAACAAATCAGCACTCATGTAAGATCCTCTATATATATTGTAATAACCAGATTCAGATTCTTGTATGTCATTCTATAAATGTATTGCTAAATCATGTATGTTCTTATTTCTCAAAATCTTATATATGCATTTGTGTTAACGCCATGGATTCCCCCGGACCTTTGTTACTTGTCAGGACCAGCATGCTGTCATAGCGTAAAATAAAACACTACTTGCCAACATGCATTTATTGCTGCAGTTGGTCAATCTACTGTAGCCACGGTCTGTACAAAATGTTGATCAATGTTGCCATGCACAGCTTTGATATCCATGTTGTGATATTCAGGTTGAAGTCTGGACGGCATGAAATCAGGGTTCATACAGACCTTGACAAGTCATCCAATTTGAAACTCTTGTTCGTTGTGCTTTCGTTTTGGTTGGTGAAAAGCCTTGACAATTGAAAAAAAGTATTTGAAAGTAACTTGAATTTTGATTACATGAGTGAGTTTATATTCTGCCTTTTATTTAAAACTATGTTTTGATCAGTAAATGTCCAGTGATCTGTGATCATCAATCCACAGTGAAAACAATGCTTGCTGCTTAGACACGACAGAAGCTACACTAATCATTGAATTTATCCAACATCAGATCAATGTGTTTCAATTGCATTTAATTTGCTCTGTTATTGCTCCAGCTCTTCCATGTGGTATCTGACAAGTCTCGAAAGTCCTGGTGGAAACACAAATACCATTTGATACCTAGAAATATACCAAGTATATATATATATATAGATTCAATCAAATATTCTAACATTTATGTCACTGAATTAGTTACATGTATTCATTGACTTCAAACAATCTATGAAGGTGTATAACATAAACAATAATCCAATTATGATTTGTTGCATAAATGATTCCTGGCACAATGGTTATCATCAGTCAGTGTATTGCCTGTATCAGCCTTGTGTGGATTCCCAATATACTGTCCAACTTGGGTAATGTTTCTGACTTTGGGCACATGGAATTATTGGCTTTTGGAAAATACATTTTGTACTAGGGATGATTGCAATTTCAGTATTTTCTTAGTTGTTACTTCAGTCTCTCTGGCAGGATAATAAGTTTTTGACTAATGGCTAAGAAAATGTTTGAGCCTTTGCTGACTCTGATTCTAGATGTATGTTGTATCTAACCTTGCCAGGTCTTCCACTAGGTCCTGAATCTCAAGGATCAGTGTGATCATTTCTTTAACCAGATTTTACCATTGGATGGCCAAATTATCTGTAATTACCTTCAGTCAGAATCCTTGGGGTCAAAATGTGGCCTTTTGGAAATTCCAGGGTCAAATGAAACCCCTTCCTTGAGTTAAGTTTCTGCTTGAGCAGATTTTCTGACAGTTGTCTACACAGGCAGTTTTTGCTGGCACCAGGTTAAATTGTAACATCTGAATTGTTATGTGCAGCCAACTCTGGTGTTCATGATGATTGAGGTCATGAAATATTAAGTGAGTCTTGTAATTATCGATCTGTATCTGTGGAATTATCTTCACTATTGTAGTCGACTGTTGATCTGTTGTTTTTCTAGATCCCAGACATCTAAGAAAGGTCATAGTTTTAATACATCTCTTGAATTTAATTAAGCTAAGTGGCACTGTTCCTGTTTATAATCTATTCATTTATCGATTGTATCCTGATAAAAGATTACTCACATTTTATCTTGGCCACTTTATTTCTACTGTTGATGGACATTATACTGTTCCCTGATTAATTAAATACGAATCTGTTGGTAGTGTTGGTAGTACAGTTGGAAACAATAATTATGATCTTGAAATAAGCTCGGTTGGTGCAGTCGGATTATTAAGTTTTTGGGAATTTTCTTCCTGATGTATTGTGTTGATTTGTTGCTGTGTCCCTAAAATGGTGAACTCCTTTGTGATATTACATGTCTTTTTCTTCAGTCACTGGAGGAAAGTGTTTAATAATGTCTTCAAATGGTGTATACAAGGGATTGATGTTTACAGTGATTTCTTGCAAGATTAAAAAGAATTGGTATTGATTTACAAATTTCTGTAGTAATTAGTGTAATTCATGTTTTCAATCATGTTTGTAGGTTTAGCGTTCAGACCACTGCCAGACGTTGACACCACATTGATCCGATTCAACAAGGCCAGAGCCTCTACCTACACTCCATATGTTGATCACGTCGAAAGCTTCTTGCAATGTGAGTATGGTTTGTTGTACTGCAAACCTCTCTTATAAAACCAGATTTGTCACATATAAAAGATGCCTGTCTGAAGTGTGTTCCAGTTCTCCAAAATGAAAAACAAATTTATATACCCACATACATAACAACTCTACTTTTTGTGATTTAATGTTTTTTACATTTGAGTTAGTAAGAATACTCTCAGGCTAATGGTTTGGCTGAGCAACTTACCAAATGGGCAAGTACTCTGAAAAATTTAAGACAAAGCTTGTAATAAATAAGTAATTTACCTTACAAGTTTAACTTGTTCACATTGTGTATGAGAATGGCTACAAGTCTACAACATTCCGATGTACATCTGAACATGGGAAAAATTTTTATGCCCCCTCGTAGAAGAGAACGCATATTGGTTTGCACATGTTGGTCGGTCTGTCCGTCGGTCCCTAACCTTTCGTTTCCATCAATAACTCAAGAACCCCTTGATCTATAGTACATTGAAGTACTGTCGATTTTTCCAACAAACTGTTAAACTCTATGAATTTTGACCTGATACATATTTACTTATGCAGACTATGAGAACGAGTATCAACAAACTGAGTCTGGTATCATGGTTGATTGTTCTACATTTACTGAATTACGACCACATGAGGATTGGGATAAGGCGTGCAGATTTGACATTGTTGATCTCGGAGCTGACTGTGTGAAACAGCAATCATTTGGATATGAAGATGGCCAACCATGTATTCTGTTGAAACTGAACAGGGTATGTTATAGTGAATCATGATTATAATAATAATTTGATCCCTGGTGATAGTTTTAAGCTGGAAGTGTGGTCTGTACATTTTAAAACCTAGTTGAATGCCCTTGAGGCATCTAGTAATCACACTGATTCACACTGATCAGTTTGAAGTTAGCAAGTTTGATAGTCTGTCTGAGACTCCTTGTCTCCGCTATTACTTTGAATGGTTCAAGAGAAACTTCTGAGGAATGTTTAGGATAATGAGAGGTTTTAAACTCAACTGTTGGGTATGGACGTCTCTGGTCAATGTGGTCAACCTCTGGAGTAAGGGCACTGTACTTCCAGGGCATTTGTCATTGATTAATGACGTCCCTTGTTCCTGCATCTTAAAAAAGTTATTTTTCATCTTTACAAATTGTAATTATAATTGAAAATTCTTCATCAATGTTAGTACAATGTTAGCGCCTTATTTTGATGTTCTGTGTTAATCGTCACGAATTGTCAACAACTTTACCGTTAACTTATTGGAAAATTATTAATATTTAAATGCTTCGAGCAGTCCAAATGTACACTGAATATATAACGTGTGAATATCTTCATATTGATGATTTAATGCACAACTTAAACTGATATAAGTAGTATATTTAGAGAATTTTTCAACAAAATATGTATTTTGCAGATCTTCGACTGGATGCCCGAGCCATACAGCAATGAAACCAGGCCTGCTGCGGTCGAGGATACATGGAACCAGTACGCTATCTCTGTCAACTGTGAAGGAGAGGTAATGGTCTAATTGATTACATATAACAAGATTTGTGCTCTCGTCATAATGTTAACTCGGATGTTGAGATTTCATTATTTAGTTATGAAGCTTCCAGTCTATTTGATGCTTGTCATTATTGTAAGTTATGTAGAACTCTGGGGGCATGTCTGTGATTGTTAGTTATAAACTTGTTGCTCAATTTACATTTTAGAGAATTTAGTGGCACAAAGTGCTGTTCTTTCAGACCTTAAATAAGCAAGAAATATCTTGAAAAAAGATGGTCGGAGCAATTTGAAGGTTATGATTTGTTGTGCAACATAAAAATGTCGAGATGTTATGGTTGCTGGTCACTTTAATGGATTTGGTACGGTAACGTACCCTTTATCGTAAGGTAAACCAATCCACATCAAGGTTTCAAACCTTGTTCAGTTGAAGAGAAATTGCCTTGGTGGTTAACATAAGATCTGATTGGTTAGCTCAGCACTGATATGCAAATAGCAAAGCCATGTTAGTATGGCTGCGCTGAAAAACCTTTGCTTTCGATCAAAGTGAATTAAAAAGCCTAACATTGCTGTATATACTTCAACAAGGTTTTTATGTTTATTTGATTTACTTTTCAGAACGCAGCTGACCGGGACAATATTGGAAACATTTACTATTTCCCCTCCAACGGATTCCACTTCAAGTATTTCCCCTACAGAAACCAACAGGGCTACAGGTCACCTCTTGTATTTGTTCGTTTTGACAACCCTAACCCAGCCCAACTTTTGATGATCACATGTAAGGTGTATGCAAAGAATATCAAGCACAACTCTATGGAACGTGCCGGTATGGTACACTTCGAGCTCATGGTCGATTAATATATGTCCAGCCTGTTAGATACACTATAAACAATTTTTAAGTGATTTTTTTTAACTTTCGAGAAATGTGGCAGGAAGAAGGCTGTATCTAACTTTAAATGATCTTAGATGCACCTAATATTGGATGTCCACATATTCCACAAACTTGTGAGAGGTGAATGTCAAAGTGTGTGTACAAATAATGTTTATTTTGCTTTGTAGATTCTTATTCTTCTAGAGTTTTTGTAGATTTCGATATTATGTTCCTTTAATTAATTAAAAGACTGTTCTAAAATGAAGTTAGGTTCCTTTTTATATTCAAAAAGGGAGTACAGAACTGACTAATGTAGTGAATAAGAACTTGAACGATGTCCGTCCACACATTATTTGAAGCCAATGTTATAGTTACTGTTTGGATGATCAATTAAATCGTTTCAAGCAACATTTTTATTTTGCAATATAATGCAAGTTTATTTTCAAATTTCATACTTTCAATGCATTTAGTTCGTATAGTTTTGTGTACTTTCATATTAATCTTGTGTGGTAGTGAACCTGTGATGCAACATTTGTGTGCATATTAAGACAAATTGTACATTAGGTTTGTCACAGAAGTAGGTTGACTCTGTTTTATTCAAAACAAAATCAAGATATTTCTGCCCCAAGTTTGATAAATGAGTGTAATACAGAATGTGGAATCCAAGTGTTACGACTTTCCATGGTTTTTTTCTATGCACCTATGTTTTAAGATTTAACAATTAATGAAGATATAAAAGTTGTGCACTTGTATGCTATGTAACTGTGCATGTATTTTTGATGAATGATGCTATATTTATACCACTCAGAGCTTTGTCATTAAGCAGAAGGTAGTTAATAAAATAATATCAATTGTGTTACTTTGCATATGGAATTTTCCGTTATACTCCGCTTTATTCTGTACATTTATTTGAGCGTGTCAGATTTTATCCTAAGGAATAACATATTTTTCATAAAACATGCATGTGTACCTTGATTACAAACCAAAACTTATATTGGTATTAAAAGAGAACATTTCAGAAAATATGAAGAAAAGTTGACATTGGTGCCATTGTTTCACTAAATGTTTGTTTGCGTTGTAACATTTTTATACGGGTGATATAAGGACTGGTTCCGAAAACTGTTAATACCCTTTTTTGATGAAAAATCTGGGGTTTTCATTGACATATTTATGTATGTATTGACCATCTGAGATAAAACAACATACTTGGGACTAGGATATTGATTCCAAAATCAACTATTTTCATGCATATTCCTCTCGGTCATTATAATACTAGTCAAGTGTTCATGCATGATTGTGAAAGTCTGGAATTCTCATCAAAGAATTGTTGAAACACGAGTGTTTGTGTACTCTGGAAATGGTGGTGATAATGTTATATCATATTTTGTGTAGCATCGAGAGGCTTTTGTGATTTCTGTAAGGTTGACACGATATCCTTGTACATTCCTTTGTAGATATCCTTTTACTTTTTGTTATTGGTTCCCAAAATTAGTAAGTTCAACTTCAATGAAGTTTGAAATTGAATTTAGTAATTCTTGTTGCCATAGCAACGTATGTTGACCATGTTCTGCATTGTTTTATCATTTTTTCATACTCATGTAAGATGCTGTTAATTAAGTCATTACTGTTGCTGCAATTTTTTCAGTTAATTAACCAATATATTCTGATGAAGTGTGTTGTGTTGAGTAATAACTTTCACATTTATAGAACTGTACATATATATTACAATATTGAACTATTTTATGAAAGCAAACGGGGTTTTTGGAAGTGTTAACTGGTTTACATTTACAAAATGTTGTGTTATATCGGTCTGTGGGAATTATTTATAGATTTTTAAACTCTTATATCCACACAATTTTGAGGTGATATCCATGTTAGATTTTATCCAGTTACTGAAGTAATACATCGTATTGTGTACTGATGGAATATATTGTTTGAAACATTGTTTTTCTTGTTTGTTTGTACGTAATACTGTGTACGTTTATAGGTTTAGTTAACATTGTTGATAACACTCCCCGTTCTAGAATCTCGTTGCCTGTAGAATTATATCTTTTTTTTGTAAACTACCATTTAATTAAGGTCATATTCTCATGATACGTTATAGATACTTTTCATTTTAAAAGCAATAGTATTGTATTTTTTCGTCTGCTTTGTTCATTCCTCATTGGGCTGTGTTGTCAGATATTGTCCAGGGATATAGCACCAAGTATTCATTGCAACTATTGAAGTGTATCCAATTATGGTACGAACAGTGCTTATGAATAGACACATGTACTAATTGACAGTTTGAGCATGTCCTTACTTGTTGGACATACATGCTTTCTTTATGAATGAAATTCAGTGTTGTTAGTGTTGGGTATAACAGACAGCAGTACTTAGTGTGATGTTAACACAGCCTTGTATTGTTGTATAACAGTGTAATCAGAATATTGTAGTGTAGTGTACCCAAGATTTTACTTATTTCCCCATATTTGTTAACTCCATCAATGCCTTTTACTTCAGTTATCAATTTATGCAACAGTTCTGTTCTAGTATGGTTCATCTATAAGAAATCTCTGAAAACAATTCAGCTCCATCATTCTTAAGTTTTAAACAAATATATTTGATGCCAAGTCATAGGAAATGAAGGGCGCTCCATGAATGACAGAGTTGGTGATTGTAATGGACACATGGACTCACAGATATAAACTACGTCACTCTACTTCCTTGTTTTTGAGGGCCTTTCATTTGTAATTAAGATAATAAATTTAGTCGATGTCTTGTTTCGATCATAGTATGTGTATACATTTTTTCTCAAGTAATTCTTCGTAGGGATAGGATGTTTGTTTGGTTTGACAAATAAGGATAAGTATCATAAATAGAATATGAAAAAGTAAATATCTTGAGGCATTGTGGAATTACAACCATGCTTTGTAGTCCTATGTATCCAAAACTTATAGGCTGCGTAAATACATATATTCAGTCAATGTAGCTAGTAGTCAGTGTTGGTTTATTTCTAGTACTGTTGTGGTGTTGTGATTTTCTTTGGTGTCGGGTTTTCTTGTGTGTAACCTTCCCGTAGAGTAGTCGTTCCTTTCTATCCAGTACCATGCTTAATGTTTCCCTAAAATCCCCGAGTTATATTCTAGAGTGATTTTATATTGTTGTTGGTTTTACTGTAGATTTAATTTCAAGTTGCTTCTCTTAGAAATATGTAGTGCAAGGTTGTGGTTTCTAAAATGTTTAAGAAAGTCCTGTAGTTATAGATTATATACCTTTAACCATAGATGACAAGTATTGCTGGTATGTTCAGCCAACTCTGATATCACTGCATTTACTTTTTGCTCACTTAACAAAAGTGTAGTGTCATGTCTAAACGAAAGAAGTATCACTGATGTTGCGTAATTCTCAATACACGGACATGTTTCATATGAATACTTGGTGATTATGTTACTGCATTTGAATGTTATGAAAATCTGACTAAATGTTTATGAGTTAACGGAATAAAGCTTGTAAGGAAAGTGGATTTGTGTATCATTTACTCAGGATTCTGTGTAAGTCCATAATATTGATCTAAATATGCTTCTTCCATTCTGGTCTGAAGCAAATTGACCAAGATGTTGGAAAGTCAGAACTAACCCAAGTTGCCTTGCAATGCTGGATTGGTTGATAATGCAAATTCTAAACAAAAATTCTCATGTATTATTTACTTCCCTAAGTCGTTTTGATGACTGTAAAATGTGGATGTTGTGGTGTCATGTTATAAAACGTTCATGGATTTATAGTCAGATATTTCGTTCATTTATGTCATTATAAAAATTATACAATGATTGCACATTCATGTAAATTCATTCACTGTTGTCATTTTAGTATTTTTTACCCAGTTGTCAGCTATTTGATTTTCTGATGATCAATAAAATTGCAGTATTTGTAAATGTGGACATGTACGCGTCTTGTAGCACTGTCGTGAACTAGCTTGTGACTCAAATAGACTTTTTACCTGTAATGTATACATTTTTAGTTTGTTCACATTGTCTTAAAGATATAGTCAGGGTTATTGGTAATCTAACTAGGTATTTTATCTCAGGTGACTTGTTTTGTGATTCGATAATTGAAAATAAAATAAATTCATCAATTTTCAACAAAATAAATGACGCGAATATATCCAGGTTTATTGGAATACTAATTTGCTCTAAGAATCTCAATTTTATAAAACGGAAGAAAATATCCGAAAAATGATTAGATAATGATGAAGTTGGTTAGGGAAAATGTTTGTAAGTGAATCACTGAAATACGATATAGTACAACATAGCGTACAGATATATTAAAGATGGGTCTAACTGATACATGTATATACTACCACGAATTATTCTAAATATTTAAATGTACACTTAATGTAAAGTAACAAGAAGTTTTTTAATTACAATAAAGATTGACTAGAATTGTTGTGTTTTCACTTCTTTCTTTGACCACCAACATGATGTTCAGCTTGTCTGTCTGCGATGTCGTTTTTAACAATGATGAATTATTTCGTGAATATAATAGATAAACAGAGTCTAGGGACATTGTCTGAGGTCATTGTTTTATGATAATTCCTTGATGAAGAAAATTCATTATTTTAATGCAAATTTTCTTTCATCGTAAACTCCTTGAGAAGGAAGTCATATTACAATACATTGATCATATTTCAGTGTTGGCCAGGAAGCTAATAAATGCAAAGTTATTATGTTGAATCTGTGTGAACAGATCATGGACTTGAATTGTGAAGAGCATATTGACAAAACTGATGCTTATAAGACAGAGTACTTCACAGTATTTTTGCAACAAAATGTTAGAGCCTCGTGGATTCAACAAGCTATTAATGTTTTCTCATCCTAACAACGTTTTTGGACATTCTGGATGGAGATTTGAGACTGAATTTGTACATGGACCAGTTTATAAATTCAATTGCATAGATAACATCAATTAACCTAAATGGAACGTTGAAAACGATTTGATCGTGTATATAAGTCGTGTACAGACAATTATACAGTATATCATCATGTTATTGTAACACGTTCAGACAGGGTTCGAGTATGTTAGTGCATATTGTATGTAAATCAGAATGTCAAACCAAAGGACATCTCCTCACTAGACCAAATAGGGATTCGTAAAACAGGGGATTTAAATGTCCCATACATTCAATAGTACGGTCTAGATATTTAGCCCAAGGCCATCTACTCACTGACTGCTTTGACTGCATCATTTGTTCCGTATAGCATATTAAATATTTCTTAATTGTTTGCCCCTGTCAAGTCATTGATTAAGATGCATTCCTTATGTCATCTTGTGTAACTCGTCAAACAAAGGGACATTGACCAGTTGGTCAACTTGTACATAATAAATGTGTTGATGTTTATCAAAGGTTGTTGATGAGGTGTCTGAACACAGCGTTGTAATAAAAAACTTGTCAACAAGTATCAAGGCCAAAGACGGGGATTACAACGGTTGCTTGCACTCAGCAATCAAAGTACAAAATGAACCCTTGCTTGTCTGATTTTGAATATTTGAGTGTGGAAAACGCATTATAATGTATAAGGACTGAATACTCTGGGGTTTTTACCATTTACTTTGAGATTTTATGGTAATAATGAGATTTGAGAGTACTTATTTGGTTTGAATGCCACACTCCACACTCGGACTTAATGTATTACTCCCAGGTCTCATCATGATATGAGAGTACTTATTTGGTTTGAATGCCACACTCCACCCTCGGACTTAATTATTACTCCCAGGTCTCATCATGATATGAGAGTACTTACTTGGTTTGAATGCCACACTTCACCCTCGGACTTAATGTATTACTCCCAGGTCTCATCATGATATGAGAGTACTTATTTGGTTTGAATGCCACACTCCACCCTCTGACTTAATTATTACTCCCAGGTCTCATCATGATATGAGAGTACTTATTTGGTTTGAATGCAACACTCCACCCTCGGACTTAATTATTACTCCCAGGTCTCATCATGATATGAGAGTACTTATTTGGTTTGAATGCCACACTCCACCCTCGGACTTAATTATTACTCCCAGGTCTCATCATGATATGAGAGTACTTATTTGGTTTGAATGCCACACTCCACCCTCTGACTTAATTATTACTCCCAGGTCTCATCATGATATGAGAGTACTTATTTGGTTTGAATGCCACACTCCACCCTCGGACTTAATTATTACTCCCAGGTCTCATCATGATATGAGAGTACTTATTTGGTTTGAATGCCACACTCCACCCTCTGACTTAATTATTACTCCCAGGTCTCATGTTACACTCAATTCTTTAAGAAAATAGGACACAAATATTATTCAACACTCAATTTACATTATATATTTTCACACTCAATATGATATGAGTCCCGGTCGGACTGATTAGAGTAAAGTGCTGAGTGTCAGTATCCGTTATAATGGCCGGTTCTAGACCTTGTATAGAACATATGTACAATACTTGCAGAATGATGTGATACAAATACCCCACAAACCTACATTACAATAACAGTTGATGAAAGTCTATGACAGTGACACAGTTTTGTTGTTCCTGAACTCTTATTTGTCTCGAGAAACATGTAGCTACCCCAAACCAAATATAGATAGTTCCCACCTCTACAATATTTACCTCCCTTGTTCTTAATCGTCAGTCAATTTGATTTGCCTATCAATATGGCCGACTATTCAGAACAAGGGATGTAAGTCATGTACATGTGGGAACTATCTATAATGTGTAAGCACAATTAAGTAACATGTATACATGCGAGTTTTACCATTTCACACGAAACTATAAAAAACGATAATGTCTTCTGTAAAGTAAATTTACTTAAGCAAATGAATTACAAGCGATATAATATATACTTGTAAGACGTCTTGTAAGCATAACTGTGTTGGTTGTCTATTAAATTATCAGACGCTGACTGTAATTATCAGTATGAACGTTCTAACGTCAGAATACCTACGAATTTCGAAAGCGTTCAACATTTAGAGAATGGTTACGACGTTTTTGGTCTGGGGTTTTAGCCCAAGGATTAGTATCTATGCTACATTTCAGACGCTATTATTTGACCCAATTTCTATCTAACACAGACTTGGTAGGATTAGTTTTTACTGTTCTTTCAGAAACTTGATAATGTTTCTCTTAACTCCTCACACAACTTGAGTTCATATCGCTGACTTAAGACTTACGTTATTTATTCAAACCTTAAACACTCGATGGCGAGCGGTTGACAGTTATTTATTGCACTTTCATGCTAGGTCGTGAAAAATGAATTATGAGGTAAGGAAACTCTCTCGGGTCACCTTCAGGTAATGTATTTATTTAAAAGTCCGTGTCGCACACCAGTCGGCTGACAACTTAACGTCTGAGACAGAGTGACTGAGACGGAAGTCAAACTGCATGTTAATATATGTCACTCATTTATAACACAAGACTAATTTTGATGCAAAGCATCAAAACGGCGGCACAAGTTTTAGGAAGCATGATATTGAAGATTTATTATTTTGTTTATCAATAAATAAGAAAGTATGATCATCACCAAGCCATAATTCTGGTAAGAATCATCCACAATTCATGACAATTGCCTAAATAGTCTTGGTACCAATCAATCATTTGTAGTTTAATTGGAATATGACTTGTTTATGTAAAACAAACCGACCAGTTTGTGACATGCATTTATCTAAACAGACAGTGAGACAATACAATAACAATGTGTAATTTTTAGTTTATGTGGAACATATTATTTGTCATGTGATGAAAAAAGTATTCACATTGGATTCAAAGTAAAGGAAACGGTAGAATGTGCTTACAAATTTTTATTCCTTACAAACGAAGAAAAAAAACGATTACACGAAACGTAGATAGAACGAAACGGATCTAAAAATATACATGATTATAACTTCTAGTTTTACAGATCTAAAAGAACTATTGGGATATCAAAAGGGAAAAATATCCACTAAAAATGTCAAAACAACGTAATTAAAAGTTCAGTTCAACCATCAGCATTTGATCTCGAATGTACTGAATCCGTTTTACTGCCAATGCGTTATTTGAACAACAAATGCTATGACGTTTTCAACGACAATTTTCATTGGCTGAATTTTGTTTACATATTACCATCAGTACATAACTTATATGGGTCAAGTTAAGGCAATGTATATTGCATAGTTTGGTCACTGTATTTATATTTGTACATTATAAACTGCATTCATGAACTTATTAATATGGATTAACATTTTTTGTTTAACAATTTGCTTTTTTATAAGTACAATTTCAATTTGCGTGCACAGCATTAGGAACCATTTCCTGAACTTTGATGATGAATTGAGCGTAGTTGTGAAACGAAGCTATGTAATACACGATGCCTAACCGTTTTCGTGACTAGCTGTTGTAAATTCTTATAAGCATACGTAAAACATTTTTTAAAGCTTTTTATTAACGGTAAAAATACATTTTAAATATTTTGACATTTTTTTATTATCAATTAGTACACTTTTTTTATCTGTATAATTAGAATCACGTTTTGTAAGAACAATTTAAAAAAGCATAATACCAATGGCTTCTCCCATTTCGATTATGCAACTCCATGTACCTAGATTAAAAATTATTCAAATAGACGACGGCCTGAAGGCCGCCGTCAACAATGCCTGCATAGTGCATTATTAAAACGAGGCTTCATACGAATAATACCTTCAAAACGAGGCTTGATGTCGTTAAGACGTGAATTCATAATTTGTTTTATTAAACAAAACGTGCATGTTTCTCAGAAAATAAAGTTTACGAGTTGTAATTTAAAGGAAATGTATTCAAAGTTTTTGCCGACTTGATGTCTCAGCGGAAACGGTCATGCATGCACAATTTTGAAAACATCAACGGCGTTGCAGGCAATCATGGTGGTATTTGTTTATGAAGAGCAAACATAATTCGTTGTTTGTGTGCAAACTTCGTGGCAACACACCGTTTTCAGTGCGATGTATAATATTCCCATATTATCATAAAACTATTGTTTGTGGTTCTCTACTTATACAACAATATACATCGGCCGTAATTTATAGCTCTATTACTCTGAATGACAAATATGACGTTTTTGCCGCGAGGTATTTCACAGGACAATGTCTTCTTTATTAAAACAGCCAGGAGCAGTTACTCAGCCACCGAACAAACGTAGTTGTTTCCCTTGGAACAAACCACTGGGTTATCACGAGTTCGCTCCCTTCCTTTATCCATGGAAGGGATAACAGAAGGGAGATAACTCGTGACAATCACACGTGCTTCCGAGTGATGGGTGAACTAGACGTAGTACGTACACAGAATGACTGATGTGATTTAACTATGATATGAAATCAGATCTACTTTATTTGAGGTCATATTTTGAATCTGCTATTTGCTTCAATAAGACTCTCTTTTAAATGGACCAAACATTATACAGAAAACTCAGCTGCTAGGTAAACATAGTCTCTTGCTTACTAAAACTTGGGTCAGCATATATTCAAACCGGAAAACTGAAAATATTGATGGAAATGCTTTCAACACTCAATGTAGAAAACCAAACACTTCATGTCACAGAAAAAAACCAATACATTCCGTGGACTAAAATATACGTATAGGCTAACTTGGAAACGGCGTCGCGTGTTCTTTATCCAATCCTTCATTCATCGTCAAATACACCACATTCAATGGAAGCCCATCTCTGAATGAATATTTCCGTCTGTGATCTTACAGCAAGTATCCATCATGACTGAACTACATTCAGCTACATGTCCACGCCAGTTAAAACAAAACACTATAAACTAGAGAAAGTTCATGCATGACATTTTAAAGTTCGCCCGAAACGATGTAGCAAAATAGTTATAATGTTATTAAACAATAAAACAAATGTGATGTAATTTAACACAAACGGGATTTTTGCAAATATAATTTAACATCTAATGTTACGATGTAAGAAGTTCACACGTACATTATTGATGTATATAAATCATAGAGCAAAATCCTCATTTTCTTTGGAAAAAATGTTATTAACAGTTCTTGAATATAAATACAGTGTATGCAAGATCAAAAGACTTCCGCAACAAACAGGCCTTTGTAGGTGTTCACAACTTCTAGAAAAAGCACACAAGGTAATAAAATCCATGGCGAAATCTATTTAAGGTGAGATATTTGAATACACACGGAACGTTCGTAGGTACCGAACGCTGGTCTGAATTTAAGGCAAATGATTATTCATCGATACATAAGTTCATTTTAATTTAAGGTGTCATATATTTGAACCGTCTGGATTGCTTGCTATATTTGGAAATCTATGCCTATATTTAGAAATAGGTTCATTCAAGTATGCTCAGGATAACTAAAATAAATGTATCACTCGGGCAATAAATGCCATATATTAGAATAATATACAGCATTAAATGTCACCTTCGTGCCCTCAACACTGGTACGTATTTAAAGACAAGTATTTCGAATTCCGCTTTTATTCATGACTTGCACCTTTTTGTTGGCAACTAGATTTTTAAAAATAAATATTTTCATGGAAGGCGACATACAATATTTTTCTTATCATAGCCCCCGATCATGTTAGTGTAAAGCTGACACACGTGTACGAGAAGTGACCGAGTTTTCTTCATTTAATTACCCTTCTGTGACGAACACTCATGAATTAAGACACATGATTTGTAAACCTGTCGTGTGTATAAATAAGTCTTCATATTAACCGCAGGACTTTGTTCACTTATTTATACGTCAGCCGGTCTTACAGTGCATATTTAACGCCCTGAAAGCGAATAGTTCTTATATTACAGGAACCTCCTCCTTGGTCGAGTGGTTATAGTCATTGACTTCCAATCACCTGTCCCTCATCGCCGCGGGTTCGAATCTTACCCGAGATATAGAATGTGTGATGAAACCATCCAGCTGGCTTAGGGTGGTTCTACCCAGGTGTCCGCCTAGGATCTTCCTCCGTCATAATAGCTGGAATAGTCACTACATGCCCTGTCTATTTTATGTGACTCAAATCCCCCCTTATAAAAATCATTTATTTCAAACGGGCACACTCATTTCATGCATGCATTTACCCATCTGAAGCACACATGCTTTATTTTACTCACATACTAATTAAAGTTTTTCATTTCATCTAATCAATACTCATTATACAAGCAGTCATTTACATACAGGCATTTATATCCACGGACATATAAACCATATATGTCCGTGATATATCCACTCAATACAATTCAAATTTTTTTATGGTATTAATAATTATTGTTAAAAATAACCCAGTGATATGCTGCCAAGCCACGTGACAGGTGTTCAATTTAAATAATCAATGCGTACATGTATATACATGTAGTTATCTAACTATAAACGGCAGTTATGCTGTAAGCTGCTATATATAGAAATGACGATGACATTTCGAAATCCGGCGGATATATAAACCATGGATTGTT
Organism: Mactromeris polynyma; assembly: GCA_032209605.1. Classification (NCBI taxonomy): domain Eukaryota; kingdom Metazoa; phylum Mollusca; class Bivalvia; order Venerida; family Mactridae; genus Mactromeris; species Mactromeris polynyma. The sequence goes on along the minus strand of JASFXZ010000020.1, from coordinate 10,456,542 downwards.
TGAGATCATTTATATCAGCTTTGACTTCAATATTAATTTCAACCTAAATGTTTATATTTGTCTTTACCTTGTCTAATGACCAGCGTAGAACGAATTAACAAAACCAGTGTAGATTCGAGTTCACTACTTGAGAGCAAGGCGGAGGGAGACCCAGGCCGACCAGCCCGGTACCCGGGAGAGGTACGGAAGAAACGCCATTCGATCCAGGAACGACAGGATCATTTTGATTGTCTAGACCAGGACGGGGAGAATTATGAGGACAATCGGAGAAGGTTTGTCTATATTGTTACCTTGATAAATATTGTAAATATAGGCAGGGATTAATATCTATCAAATCCGTCTCATACCACTAAGACATCAAGGCATACTAATAGAAAATTCAAAATTAAATGTTTGATATTGCTATTTTTGTGACATGTATCCGAAATAATAGGTATTGCGCAACCGTGAAAATCAACATTTTGTTGTAAATAGTCAACGGGAGACAACTCGGACAAAGTGTGACAGAAAGCGTCATTGTTATCTTTCTTCCCAGATGCATTGATGTCAGATGCAGCGCTCTTCATTGACTGATGTGTGTATGTGTACACGCACCAATAATTAATTACTTGAGCGTTATAATAAGTTAAGAAAATAAGCTCGTGCTCAGTACACTTTTACTGGTAACACATAAACTATGTCTGAATGAAAGTTACGGCTATCAGTGGCGAACGTTTTGTATTTTATCCCTTGCCCACCATAGCACATTGGTTGCATACGGGAACCAAATTGCAAAACGTTACGAAACGATAGGGCTGATAGCCGTAACTGAACGCAGGGCAGGATTTGGTGTTTGAAAAATCGTGCTTTCCGACTTAAATAATCAATGGTAAATAATTGTACATGGAGACCAGTCTCAAAACTTAGGTTTGTGATTGGTTAATTCTGAGACTGGTCTCCAATCTCAGTGTTGTAGATTTATTTCAACATAAAATGTACAATTTACATGGCAATATAAAATTAAGACATATATTAGTATAACAACAATATGTATGAATCAATAAAGCAATATCAATCAACATTATATGTTAAGGATAACACAAAAAAGAGTACAAGTAAAAACTCTTATTTCCATATATGGTTCCACAAATGCCTTTAAACATGGAAATATACATTTTGTTTGTCTGTATTGTGTAATGTTAGGTTTTAACTATCCTGAATACAGTCATTGACTCTAAACAAAGACTGACTCCAGTTTGAAGTTACTATCTAGAGTAAAACACATGTATTATAATGAGCTCATAGATATAAGGAACACATTATAAATGTAAATGCAAATTTTGTGCTTAAATCATGATGAATATGGCAACATATGATATAAAGCACAATATTTCAAGATACCAAGGGTGTTCCTCATAAGTAAGTTTTATTATATGTCCTTGTATATTATTTCAGTAGGAGTCGCGAGGAGACAACAGAGGAGACGGGTGGAGGTGACAGTGAAGACACTAGAGAACAACGTAATGAGACCAGTGATGGAGACAAGTACCTGGATGGTGTTTACGATGAGTTTGAAGCCATGAATCTGAAGGATGAACTTCTAAGAGGAATTTATGCTTTTGGTTTTGAAAAACCGTCTGCTATCCAACAGAAGGCGATTGTTCCAATGATCAGAGGTACATTGTGTAGGGAGTGCTTTTTACAAAACTTCCTTAATAAATATTGTCCTTAACAAAATAAATACCAGTATACTGTTGTATACAATTACACGTTTGTGTCTCGGTAGGATTTACCTACACTTTTTAAAAAAAAATAAATTATATACAAAGAAATCAAACAGTAGATGCTTTATATATCACTTTTAATGCTTTTGTGTACTTTAAGTTTGAAATGATCTTCACTAAGCTAAATTTGGCATTACAGGAAATGATGTCATAGCACAGGCACAGTCAGGTACCGGAAAGACAGCAACATTTTCCACTGCAGTGTTGCAAAGGATTGATCCTAGCAGCCCAGAATGTCAGGCGATTATTTTGGCCCCAACTCGAGAACTGGCTGATCAATCATACCGTCATCTTCTTGCACTGGGAGATTATCTCGAAGTAGAAGTGGCCGCCTTAGTAGGGGGACGCCGAGTTAGCGATGATGTCAGAAAACTGACCAATGAGAAAGTGCATGTTGTTGTTGGCACTCCTGGTCGTGTTAATCATCTGATCCAAGAAAGAGCTCTAGGTATGATGCTTCAAAATAACTCTTAGATAGTTCAATTAGTAGTTTTACGTTTAACGTACATATTTTACACTGATTGTGAAACAAGTTCTTACATCATCAATCTGCTTCCTGTGTATCAAGCCTGTACTTATGCCTAATATAGTGATTCTGAAGATGACTGAAGAATCTTATCCATGACTTGAATCCCTGACCTTCTGATCAGGAGTCTGGCACACAGGAGATTGTCACTATACTATATACTCATAAAGGCATAAAGGGAGAGAACTCTAGAAAGGATAAAGGGAGAGAATGTGTGACAATCTCCTGTGGTCTGGCACTCCAACTACATGAGTATGCTTACCTTATTGTTCATTTATTCATTTACTAGTTGGCTTGCAAGTGTTTTCTGTTTCTGATTCAACTCTCCTTTAATGCTGATTGAGCTCTACATGTATCTACAGAAAATTTGTAGTAAAAAGTAATCTTTAAAATTTTCCTTTTCCAATGCGTAACCTAAATATTGTACATTTTCCAAGAAGGAACACCTAGTTTTGTTTCCGACTCTGCATTTTATCTTTGGCTTATTTCATTGGTAATGTATCTATAAATGGATGAAACAATAGAATTAATTGAAGCAGTAATAGTATGCCATGAGTTTTGTTGTATAAACATTATATCAAAATGTTATTTGCAGACATGCGGTACTTGAAGATGTTTGTTCTTGATGAAGCAGATGAAATGTTGTCTCGTGGTTTCAAGGATCAGATCTATGATGTTTTCAGACATACTCCAAACGATGTACAGGTATAGTGTTAAATGAATTCCTAGAAAGAGATTTGACGTGTTCAGGGTCGATAAGAAGTCCCAATGAATGGGGGCTTAAAAAATATGGAGCAGCAATCTTTGGAAGATGATTATTTGACTGTTGTTGAGTTGTTTTTGAAGTTAAATTGATATCAAATTATAACATCAGGAATTTTGTTTAACATTGTTGAAAAGAGTTTGTCGCTCAAGAAAGGGATGGTATAAAGAGGTTGCACTGTATACACCATCTCCCATGGCGGAGCGGTTGAGGCATCTGCCTGTGGAGCGGGAAGTCAAAGGTTGGAATCCCGGTAAGGTTCTGTTCTAATATGGCTGGTTGGTGAGCTGCCATTTAGTCAGATAATGGTTCCTGTGTGCCTACCTGCCTGGTGCCTGGCATTAAAGGATAGGAATCAGGAAGTAAATAAGCTCAGAAAGTAGGTGTCTCATAAGTCAGAAATGGCTGGCTCTTTAAATGACACTATAATAGATAAAACCCTTCACTATATACATGCATGATGTGTTTCAGGTGATTCTAGTGTCAGCAACCATGCCTGGTGAAGTTCTGGACGTTACCAAACGATTCATGAGAGATCCAATCAAGATTTTGGTCAATAAAGAGGAGTTAACTCTGGATGGAATATATCAGTTCTATGTACAGGTTGAACGAGAGGTATAACATTCTAAACCAAATTTCTGATTTACTTTCTTGTGTTGCTCGGCAACATATGTAATATTGTTTTACTTTCAAAGTATAGAACATATCAAAAACTACATAATGATAACTGTTTTGTTGAAAACAAAAGGGGAAGTGTCAACATAGTATTTATATAGACATGTAGTATGAAAGTCGCAAATTTTACTGAATAAATGTCTTATATTATGTTTTTAAGATGTACAAAATAAATTCATACCTTTACTTGATATTGATAAAAATTTTCTGGTGTTTGCTCAAGTTGAAACAACTTTTGATTGAGTATTTATGCTTCCTACACCTCTCACAGAAGTTGAGGAAGTAGGATGTTATAATATCATGTATGATTTTCACAGTCTTGAAATAATGATATTGAACAGCCCGGATCCAGACGGGGGAACAAGGGTTCGGACCCCTTGAGATTTTGGGTTTTTCAATTAGGTTATCGACATCTAATCCTAGATCAAGAAGGGGTCCTAAATCTTTACTGACTTAGATCCACTGCTCTACCAGGAGTTGGACTCCTTCCGGACATAAATTGCTGGATGTGTAAGCAGTATTATCATCAATATGTCAGAAATGTTGGACAATTGGACAACAATTGCTTTCATCTTCAGGACTGGAAGTTTGAGACCCTTTGTGACCTGTATAACATGGTGTGTGTAAACCAGGCAGTTATATTCTGTAACAGTAGAAGGAAGGTTGAGGCCCTGACACGCCAGATGAATGACCGAGATTTCACAGTGTCTGCAATTGTAAGTCATATTAACTGACACATTGAACCGATGTTATTATACTCAATGTTATATTATATGTTATTTATGTAATATTACATTCAGTATATGCAATGTTGCAGTCATACAAGTTCTAAGCAACATCTCTTCATTGGTTTTAAAATGAAATGGTGTAAACCTCCGATTTCTTTTACATTTTTTCGCAAAACATTAACCGTTTGCCTGTAGCAGCAGTGACATTTCTGAATGTTTGCATATAACATAACCCATAATGTTCAGTTAAAAAAAAACATACAAGGATAATGATTATTGATCATTTCGATAATTGACAGTCATTGATCTGGGCATATATATCAACTCCTAGTGTGAATGCTGTTTCTCATGTATGATAAAAAATTGAACATTTTGTCTTTTTTTTGGCTTTTATAGCACGGAGACATCGCTCAGAATGACCGAGATACAATCATGCAAGAATTTCGCTCAGGTTCAAGCCGAGTGCTCATTACTACTGACCTTCTTGCACGAGGAATTGATGTCCAACAAGTGTCGCTGGTTATCAACTACGACATTCCATTTGTGAGGGAGAACTATATACATAGGTTTGTGGTTTATTTGTTATGCAGAAAGTAACTAGAACAAAATATAGCTAGATATAATTACCATTAAATCCTCTTGCTTTGAAGCTAAATCATCCATTTCAGCATTTTTGTGATATATTTCTTCTACAGTATTGTTTTAAAGAAGAAGCAAATTAAATTAAAACAAGCTCTATAATACCATTTTGTACTCATGTCAAGATAGTGGCAATGTCACACAAAGATATATCTTGTTGGTGTCAATGTCACACAAAGATATATCTTGTTGGTGTCAATGTCACACAAATATATATATTGTTGGTGTCAATGTCACACAAATATATATCTTGTTGGTGTCAATGTCACACAAAGATATATCTTGCTGGTGTCAATGTCACACAAGGATATATCTTGTTGGTGTCAATGTCACACAAGGATATATCTTGTTGGTGTCAATGTCACACAAGGATATATCTTGTTGGTGTCAATGTCACACAAGGATATATCTTGTTGGTGTCAATGTCACACGAAGATATATCTTGTTGGTGTCAATGTCACACAAGGATATATCTTGTTGGTGTCAATGTCACACGAAGATATATCTTGTTGGTGGCAATGTCACACAAGGATATATCTTGTTGGTGTCAATGTCACACAAGGATATATCTTGCTGGTGGCAATGTCACACAAGGATATATCTTGTTGGTGTCAATGTCCCACAAGGATATATCTTGTTGGTGTCAATGTCACACAAGGATATATCCTGTTGGTGTCATTGTCACACAAAGATATATCTTGTTGGTGTCAATTTCACACAAAGATATATCTTGTTGGTGTCATTGTCACACAAAGATATATCTTGTTGGTGTCAATGTCACACAAGGATATATCGTGTTGGTGTCAATGTCACACAAGGATATATCTTGTTGGTGTCAATGTCACCCAAAGATATATCTTGTTGGTGTCAATGTCACACAAGGATATATCGTGTTGGTGTCAATGTCACACAAGGATATATCTTGTTGGTGTCAATGTCACACAAAGATATATCTTGTTGGTGTCAATGTCACACAAGGATATATCTTGTTGGTGTCAATGTAACACAAGGATATATCTTGTTGCTGTCAATGTCACACAAGGATATATCTTGTTGGTGTCAATGTAACACAAGGATATATCTTGTTGGTGTCAATGTCACACAAGGATATATCTTGTTGGTGTCAATGTCACATGAGGATATATCTTGTTGGTGTCAATGTCACACAAGGATATATCTTGTTGGTGTCAATGTCACACAAGGATATATCTTGTTGGTGTCAATGTCACACAAGGATATATATTGTTGGTGTCAATGTCACACAAGGATATATCTTGTTGGTGTCAATGTCACACAAGGATATATCTTGTTGGTGTCAATGTCACACAAGGATATATCTGTTGGTGTCAATGTCACACAAGGATATATCTTGTTGGTGGCAATGTCACACAAGGAAATTTCTTGTAGATGTCATTTAACACAAGGACATATCTTGTCGGTGGCAATGTCACACAAGGACATATCTTGTTGGTGTCATTTAACACAAGGACATATGGGTCAGATACATCAATACATGTACAAATCGGTACATCTTGTAAGCAGTCATAACAAATTCTACAAAATGCACTGAAATTGTTTTCATGTTCTCTTTAGGATTGGACGGAGTGGAAGATTTGGCAGAAAGGGCGTGGCCATCAACTTCATCACCTCCAACGATGAGAGGACACTCCGTGATATCGAGCAATTCTATAACACTGAGATACAGGAAATGCCGAAAAACGTAGCGGACTATTTCTGAGTGAAATAACGGACCTAACTTAGCAAAAATCAATACAGAAAAACTCTTACGTGGAAATACAAGAACTTACAAAAACCTTGTTTATCAACAAGACCTGCTCTCAAATTTTTCGAAACAATAATAATTACTATTATTGTTCTGAATACATAAATTAACAAGTAACTTTTCCAAATAAAAATTTGTAACAACAATAATTACTGTGTACTATTTTTGTTCTGAAATGATAAATGACAATAAACATTTCCAAATAAAATGTTTAAACAACACTAATTACTGTGTACTATTTTTGTTCAGATATAGATATGACAATTAACTTTCAAAAAGTTAAATGTTCGGCAAAGTATGGAATATTGGCAACAATTTCTACTCAAAGACCTCACTGGAGTTATCTGTTTATATAACCAGTCATGCAATTAACAAAAACAAGATACTTTGAAACTCTTTTATTGGTTCAAGATTTCAATAAACAAAAACAGTCAACGATATTGTTTTGCTTTTAAAACTAAAAACCATGTCAACACAAATTGCATAAACTGTCGACTTCTCTTACACCCGCTGACAAATTATCTTTATACTATAAATTACAATCATTCTTTTTGTTTCTTACACAGAAAGATACAAAATCTAAGTAAGTGTCGTTCAACAACAAATAAATGTAGCGTTTAATTCTCATCCCTAAATCTCAATGCAGCAATTGTACACGATACAAAAGAGTGAGAATTATTGTGTTGGAATGCTCCAGTCATAAAACAAAGGTTTCAGCAGGACTAATGTAATGACCAGGTGATAACACATACCGGTACTATACACTTAACCTGTTATCTAATTATAATCCATGTTGAATTTCGTAGGCAATAAATAAAAGAAACAAACCAAGAGCAGCTTTAACCTGGCAATATTTCTGGAGATGAATTTGGTAAACGGTTTCACTTACGAAAAAGATGGGGAACCAAACCACTATTTCATAAATACATTTTTTATCCAAAGCAACACACATATATTCTACTTTTCTCGAATTGCATGCCACTTTTTCAACATATTTTTGCGATATTTATCCCATATTAACTTCTGTCCATACTGGATATACAGTAGACCAAATATAACACCCCCTAAATGAGCAGCGTGGTCTAAAACTCTCCAACCTAGTAGGAGTCCAATACAGTCTAGTGCAATCAATCCAAATAAACCATGCTGAGCCGAGAAGGAATGCGGAAATATTTCATTCACAAACGCTATACTAAGTCTTGACTGTGGTTGTAGCTGACACATGATTGCCAGTACAGTTAGGACAGCACCTGATGCTCCAAGAGATGGTATCATTCTTTTTGTTGCTAATCGATGTACACAACTTGTAAGTCCAGCAAATGTTGCACCAGATAGATAAACAGCTAGAAATTGTTCGGCTCCTAATATCTGACTGAGTGGTACACAGAATGAATACAGTACGTACATGTTGGCAAACAAATGGAAAGCACTCATGTGACTAAATGCTGACAGTGTTGATGACGCAACTGAATGAGCTGAAAACAGAAATAAGACAGGAGTAAAATAAAGTTGAAATAATCAAAATAAAATACATTCAGATACATAGTCAATTTTCAATGCAGCCGTACTAACATGGTTTTGCTATTTGCATAATTATCAGGGTTGTGTTAATATCAAATCTTAAGTTAACCACCAAGGCAATTTCTCTTCAACTGAACAACGTTGGTTAATCTTTCAACATGCCACCTCACCTTGATGAATATTTGTGCCAAGTCATTTGAACCTCCCCCAATAAATGACAGTGTTATGGTCTGGATAAGATGCTTAAGACCCCTTTTTGACATTTGACCTCCAGGTGTGACCTTGACCTACAGGCATGGGTCTTTGGCACAACACACTGTCTCATCATGGAGAACATTTGTTCCATGCGATTTGCAAATCCCTCAATAACTGACAATGTAATAGTCCAGAAAAGATGTTTCACACACGTATCTTTGATATTTGACCTCCAAGTGTGACTTTGACCTTTGAGCTACGGACATGTGCCCTAAGTACGACACGCTGTCTCATCATGGTGAACATTTGTGCCAAGTTATTTGAAGATCTCCCAATAAATGACAGTGTTATGGTTCAGACAAGATGTTTTAGACCCAATTTTGACAGGAGTGACCATGACCCTTGAGATACGCACAGGTTTTTTTTGTTCGACACATCTACTCATCATGCTGAAAATTTGTACGAAGTTATTTGTAAATCACTCTAAAAGACAGTGTTATGGTACTGACATGATGTTTTAGACCAAATTTTGACCTTTGACCTCTAAGTGTGACCTTAACCTTTGAGCTTCGGATATGGGTCTTGAAAGCAACACTCCGTCTCATCATGGAGAACATTTGTGCCAAGTCATATGAAGTGACTAAGTAATGATCTGGACAAAGAAAATTCTGACGCACGAACTCACGCACGCACGTACATACACTGGACCGCCATTGTGGCGACTATGCCGAGCTCACCCCAAGCAGGCTTGACAATGCACCACAAAGAAAAGGAAATGCTAACATGCGAAAAAATGTTTTAGGGTCGGGGCAAAAAATTAGGGTATGTCAGTAACCTAGAACAAACATATTTCTTTTACGCCTTATATAAATCCACAAATACAAGAGATGTTTGTAAACATTATGCCTCCTCATGGTTTTTGTCAGAGTTATATTTTTTACAATTATATAAGCAAGTCCAAGGTATGCTGCACAAATATACATGCTGGAAATGTTTTGTGGTAAAAATGGTGAAAAAAGGTTTTGTGGATGCATAGTTGGAAACAGTAACAATAACAACAGGTTGTTTGTTAATAGAAGGTAATGAAAGAGCTCATCTCATGTATGCGGTGAACTGACTTTAAATTTATATAGATAGTCCTGTACAATAGAAGTCCACAATTTTGTCATACTGAAAATTCCAATTAATGGGAGGTGTTTTAAATACAATTGACCTATAACCTTGACCCTTCACCCCATGACCTCAAAATAACAAGAGATGTTTGTAAAACATTATGCCCCCCCCCCCCTGTGACCTTAGACCCCGTGACCCCAAAATCAATAGGGTTCCTCCGCTACCCAAGGTGAATGAGTGGACCAAGTTTGAAGATGATAGGTCAAGGGGTTCTTGAAATATTGATCGGAAACGAAAAGGGGGGCATAAAAATGGGCCAGGTTGAAAAAACATAACATTGAATAATAAAGTGATAATATCACTATTCACCTTTTGTAGGCATGCAGAGAAAATATCTGGTCATGAGAGGAGTAAACCTGGGAACTCTCCACAGCAGGAACACTGCAGTGTTCATTGTAGCTAGAACTATAAACAGTTTCTGTGTCTTTGAAAAATGATGATTCCATATGACATTTATCTGAAGAATAAAAAGTAAACAATAAGTAAACAATAACAATAAGTAAACAATAAGTAAACAATAAGACAATTATTTCTTAAATTAAATAAATCTGGAAGGGTAGAGTTAAACAATTACATGTTCTGATTTATTTAAAATTCTAATTTAAAGGTAGATAGCCTTATTTTCTATCAAAATAGGCCAAGTAATATTTTGAGAAAAGGGCACGTTAATGCCTTTGTACAGATTTGATCTAAAACATCGCATTGTAACTTTTCTAAAAAGTTTCCTGGAACTGCAAACCATGAATCTAATTCAGATATTTTTCAATGCAAGCGCTAAATTGGCACATAGGTCCGGACAGAAATAGCGGAATCAGACGCTTGTATGTGTTTTTTTGGTATTTTGTGGTTTTGCGAATAAAGTGACAATGCGGTGTTGTAGAATACATCTGTATGAAGGCAATCACCACTGAGTTCCTCATATTTATAACTTATGATATTTTGTCAAAGAAACGGAGCTAAAGCTAGGGGCTGATTTCAATGAGATTGGCTAATTGGGGAGTAAGTCATTATTCAGGAGGTTTACATCACAAGTGATATGAGTTCTCTCCCTTTATCCCTTCTTAGAGGTAGGAAAAGTAAAAAGAGGGCCATGATGGTACATAATTACAGGGAAAACGGCTCTGTCCCTTGGTGGCTATATTTTTCATGAATCCAAATAAGTTTAACAATATTGGTAAAGGGTCTCTCATGAAACATTTATGTGAAGTTAAAAAATGTGAAAAATAGGACCAATAGCCTTTGACAAGAACATTTTTTAAGTTTTTCTGTCTGTTGCCATGGCAACAAGAGTTCTGTGTGGAATGGAATTATGAGAACAATTTTGAAAGGGGACCACATAAGGATTATCTCTGTGAACTTTGGTCAAAGTTGGCCGTCAAAGTTGGCCAAGTGTTTTAGGAGGAGAAGAAGTTTAAGATAAGTATGGATAGTCATACGGACAGAAAGATAGACGGACAACAGACGGTGAGTGATCACAATAGCTCACCCTGAGTTTTTGCTCAGGTAAGCTAAAAACAATATCACTATATATTCCGACTTTTATATCGTCAACTTTTCACGGACCATAAAGACTAAGAAGGGTTACTGGTGCATGAAGCATAAAAATACAACAATACAAGGTATTTTATGCTGATTTTGTTGAGATAACAAACTATGATCTTGTATTAATCCAGGCGTTAACTTGCATCGTGTAAATATGCTCCAGAAATCTTACGTGAATTATTGTATGCAGGTTCAACAATGTTGCTATCATATGCTATTTGACTGAATAAAAAGTACATACACTGCTTGTGGAAATAAAAGCTTATGAAATTTCCATGTATTTGATTTGAATACAAACCCTTTACATGATGGATCGAAACATTTCAAAGCTTAATATATTGTGCATTGTGTTTGAAATTCAATTCACAAATGAAATGAAATGTTTGTAAAGAAATCAAGTTTACAAGCTGGAGCACATTGTACAACTTGATACCACATGCTTGCATTGAACTGAATGTTTCAAATAAATCAAGCACTTAGGGGCGTGAAATTGGAAAATTGATTGACAAAGTTTTCAAAATAATACAAATATTTCTAATACATTGTATATAGAAGAAGACTTTTACAAGTTTCTATCAGAAAGGGAAGAAATACTTGTCATTACAATCTATCTTCATTTACTGTCAACTTCAAGTAAGTTGAGAATACAGTAAAACCTCAATAATAAGACCACCCTTATGACCCTTGAAAACTGATCTAAATAATCAGGTGGTCTTAATAATGAGGTTGAAAAAATAGCAAAACAGTGAAAATGGACATGAAAATTGTGTTCTTAATTTCAAGGTGATATTATTATTGAAGGGGTCCATGAGGTTTTACTGTACCAGTATTGTGTACACACTGTCTGTTAGTCAATATAACTGTACCAGTATTGTGCACACGCTGTCTGTTAGTCAATATTACTGTACCAGTAATGTGTACACCATGTCTGTTAGTCAATATTACTGTACCAGTATGGTGTACACACTGTCTGTTAGTCAATATTACTGTAGCAGTATTGTGTACACACTGTCTGTTAGTCAATATTACTGTACCAGTATTGTGTACACACTGTCTGTTAGTCAATATTACTGTACCAGTATTGTGTACACACTGTCTGTTAGTCAATATTACTGTACCAGTATTGTGTACACACTGTCTGTTAGTCAATATTACTGTACCAGTATTGTGTACACACTGTCTGTTAGTCAATATTACTGTACCAGTACTGTGTACACACTGTCTGTTAGTCAATATTACTGTACCAGTACTGTGTACACACTGTCTGTTAGTCAATATTACTGTACCAGTATTGTGTACACGCTGTCTGTTAGTCAATATTACTGTACCAGTATTGTGTACACGCTGTCTGTTAGTCAATATTACTGTACCAGTATTGTGTACACGCTGTCTGTTAGTCAATATTACTGTAGCAGTATTGTGTACACACTGTCTGTTAGTCAATATTACTGTAGCAGTATTGTGTACACACTGTCTGTTAGTCAATATTACTGTACCAGTATTGTGAACACGCTTTCTGTTAGTCAATATTACTGTACCAGTATTGTGTACACACTGCCTGTTAGTCAATATTACTGTACCAGTATTGTGTACACGCTGTCTGTTAGTCAATATTACTGTACCAGTATTGTGTACACACTGTCTGTTAGTCAATATTACTGTACCAGTATTGTGTACACACTGTCTGTTAGTCAATATTACTGTACCAGTATTGTGTACACACTGCCTGTTAGTCAATATTTTGCAAAGCATTTCCAATTTGGCCGGATTTGACATGGCTTTTCGAACTTGTTCATATATAATACAATTGTCCAGTTTACCAATTTACTTATCAATATTTTGCATTCAATGCATTTTTGGCTGATTATTATGTTATATTTATTAAATTGTATCCATTGTGTTTACATACGTCATCAAACCAATTATGTTTTAATTTGCATCGCTCTTTATGAAGCATTTGGTTAATCAAAGCAAATTTGTTATAGAAGGTTACTATTATAAATGATAGTTATATTTTCCTTTCAGGCTTTTGAAAGTGCAGTTTTACACAATCAAATGTGTGAAATACTTGACATTATTGTATCTGTTACTTTCTGTAGACATGTTGTCAAATTGTTTTGTTTAATAACTGGTTTTCTTATCATGTTAAAATATTTACTCAGTCTGTCACAAGTTAGGGTTGTCTATATAAGGGGACTTAACTTGGATCTGTAGTGCAGTGGTCACGCGCTGGACTAGTATACCAGAAATCGCAGGTTTGATCCCCTGCCGCTCCACTACTAACAGTGTTTTGGATGAGACGAAAACCGAGGTCCCATGTAAGATCATTTAGATGCTTTACATCAGGCATGTAAAAGAACCAGGGATGCTTCTGAAACTGGGGCATCTCCTGTATCAATGTACTATCCTCCAAAAATCTAAAATGACTAACATTCGACTGGAGGTGTCACCCACATGGGAAACGGGTGGCGACGATAAATAAATGCAAATACAACTTGCATTACTATATGTAGTGAATTTTATGACTCAGTGTAATATTTGATAACTTTGTGTAATATTTATTAACTTTGTGAAATATTTATTAACTTTGTGAAATCTATTAACTGTGCGGAAAATCCTATTTGTTAAACATTAGCTGAATTTATGAGTTGGATCATTGCTTGAAAAGCAGACATCATTATAATGAACTATAATGGATATAACATTGAGACGTCCTGGGTACAATAAGGGAAGTAAGCACTACACAAATATACTGTTTGTAATACATGCATTAAATAAACGCATGATAACCTTGTGAGAGCCAACACCTGACATGTTTCTACCACAGAATCACACTTATATGATATATACTGTTAAGAACACTGGGAAATATTCCAAACTTCCTCAGATTCCATGTCTTCTTCACTTTTTATTCTACAGCACTTAAACAACATTTAGATTTACTGTTTTATGATGTATAACATATTACAATGTTTCTATGGGTCATTCATTTACCAAAGCTCTTCAAACTGACACACTGCAGTAAAAAATGAATCAAATGTGCATTTCCTGTGAATAGGTAAATCTTTACTAATTCAGCAACAGACAGGCCCTAAGTCAAAGTGGGATTTTTGGCAGTTAATTGTTAAACTTGGTGAAAATGCATCAAAGAGTATTTAAAACAGTTAACTGTAGTTTTTGAATTATAACTGACATATTTCTAGTTTTATTGTCAAGATATAGTGCACTGCAGATAATTCAAGAAGCCGTGAATTCATTGTCAATGATGATCTGGTCGCTTTATATTACTGCCTGTTTATTAATGTATTTCCCCTCAAAATATATCAGATTCTAATCTGGATTTTTTTCTTGCATCTAGGAAAAACGGATCATATTTTGCATTGTGAATGGGGCCAAAATTTCAGCTCCTAGTGGCAGCTAGAAATAGCCCTGGCATATCAAACCCAAGTTGATTGCAGTTGTGGCATCTATCTAAGATTTACAAGCAGAGAAATGATTTCAAAGATAACATTTTTGTATGATAATGTATTTAATGTTCAGTGCCCACAAACAAAGAAATCTTACATGTTCTCTAGTCTCGAGCCTTTTCTTTGAATTATTTGAGAAAGGATTCATCTCACGCCGCACAAACTTCCGAATACTCTCATAATTCCAGATAGCACAACCCGTGAAGAATGTCGGAACAGTCTGAAAAAAATATATCCATACAGAACATATGTAAGGGATTTCCCAGATGCAAGTTTTCTGATACAATTTTCGGACCAAGGACTCTCCTTGTATGGACACTGCATAATCAGGGGTACCATTTGACCCTGGAGTTGACCCTCTGATCCCTGGAACTTCCATTTTGAACTTAGGATTCTGGCTGAAGGGTCAATTTTTCTCTAAATTATAGGTATTTTGGACATAAAATAGTAAAATCCAGTCAAAATTTATCAAAATGGCCCCTTCGATTCAGCACATAGTGAAAACGCTGATAATTATGCATTCATAATTTTATTATAAAAAGATTGATATAATTGCTGACTATTTGCACAGCACACTCAGGGACAAAATTATAAATATAAATCAAGGTATAATCTGTGTGTTATGTAATCCATATCAGGATTTTCCCTAGGATTTTTCAGCTAGGGGTCCTAGGACCCACAACAAATCTGGGGTCCTTAATAGTAAATATGTAGGGTCCCAGACATGCAGTTTATACTTGACAGAAGTTTATTTTAGGGGTCCCAGGGATGCACAGTAAATGGAAATGGGAGTTCCCAGAAAGAAAAGGAAGTAAGGGACTGTATAATTTTCCAAGATTATAAAACAAATGATGTTAACTTTTAAAAACATAATATCTCTGTGGTTGAGTGGTTATCACAACTCACTTCAATCACTTGACCCTCACCTAGAATCATCAGTTCTACCCAGTGTTCTGCCTGAGGCCTTCCTCCATCCTAATAGCTAGAGTAGTCCCTACATGACCCTGGCTGTTTAATTGACTTTAAGCCCATTTACAAAAATAAATATATTAATAATCTTGTTTAATTGACTAAATGAAGGTTTGTAAATAAACTTACCACTGCAGTGTACACAAAATACTTCCCCAAAATAGATTTAGGTGGATTTGACTCGGACGGAGAATGTCTAGGAACTATTTCTATGACTGGGTCTACTTTAGAAACTTCTACTTCTAGAGGTTCAACTTTCGTTGTCGGTCGTCTAGGTCTGAAATTTCTGACAGGCTGTCTGACAAAACATCTCTGTGATGCTGTAACAGAACTTCTGAAATAGAAGACAAACGTTGCGTTTTAAGTGACACTATGATAACATCAACCCACATAAATTCGATGAAACCATTTATACATTTTTTAGTGATATGCAGGGGTTCTATTTGACCATATAGTTTACCCCTGACCCCAGGAATTTCCAAATAGCCACATTTTGAATCTAAGGATTTCTGACTGAGGGGACAATTTTTCTCTAAATGATTTAGTAATTTGACTGTAAAATGGTAAAATATGCTCAAAAATGATTAAAATGGACCTTGCCATTCAGCATCTAGTGGAACCCCAGGATATGGTAACATAACTCAAGAATGCTTGGGCCTATAGTTCTCCAACTTGATAGGCCTGATAGACTATTAGTCATGACAGGAAGATGACTCCTATCGATTTTGAGATGTTAAGTAGGTTAAAGTAGTACATAAGAATATAATTTCAAAACTGGAAGAACACAATTAAATTTAAAACATTAACACCAAAAGATTATGATTTCCATATTAACAAATAAAATTCCTTACAATAAATAGGGCCTAAAAATACATGAATACTTGCAGTCTTAGCAGAAAACTTTTGTCTGCTCAGAGAAGTCAAGTGAACAAGAAACGATTGCCCAATATATATAATCACTTGTCCAAACAAATGAGCTGCATTCAAATATCAGGAGATACTTTAAAATAACTAAGAAACCTCTGATTCTTGTACAGAGATAAAGAAAATTTAAAATCTGCAGAACTTATCACAGAATGGGTACACCGGGTACACAGGGCATGTGTACATGCTATACTAGTACATTTGCATTGATCTCAAATACAGCCCTGGGTAACACATACAATGAGTCATTTCATTTCTTTAAGCATGACTACATTACAGAGACCTTTACTTGCATACATGTATGTGATGATAGCATTGTTATGTTTACTATGTAAGCTACTTCGGATTCTATTGGGTGGTATAAATTTTGGCCTATTTTGCCTAAAAATGATGCTGTTTTATCTTGGCCTGTCTGTTTTTGGCCATTTGTCAAATTTGAAATGCAAAAAATTACCAAGCTGTTAAAATACTCAATGTTTTCTAGTCTATTTCACTCTCTCAATGAGTACAATTAATTAGGAAGTGTTTCAGAATAAATAAAGATAAAAGTATTTCAGTCACCAAAAATTTGATCCACCACAGGCCAAACAAAATTCAGACTTTCTATGTATACATACAGTCATGGATATGGATTATACGAGGAGTCTCTCATAATGCAACTGACCTTGCTAAACCATGTAATACGCCTGTGATTATACGAGGAGTCTCTCATAATGCAACTGACCTTGCTAAACCATGTAATACGCCTGTGCAAATATTTGTTTATGCTTGTAACATAAATGCTAATTCAGCACTGACACATTGATATCAAATACAAATTTTTTTCTCATAAAAAATCCAGTTTGGAAAAAAATCACCTAGCTAGTATGTGAAAATTAATTAAAAATAGTAAACAACTGTTGGAAAGAGAAGTGTGAAGGAGGGGGGGGGGGGGGGGAATTAATGGATATTTAATGACCCAGTGTAAACTTGGTTTCAATGCCAAAAAGATATTTCAAGAATTATGTGCTGTTAACAAAAAAAAAGCGTTTCTACTTGACAGTCACAAGATAGGTGAATACATTTAAAAGTGCCCCTAAACCAGGATGTCCTCAGACCTCTGGGTGTTAACTCAGAAGATGTAGTCAAGAAATTTCCTGAAGTTAATAAATCAGATGGCTGTCTTACAGTTGGACAAGTTGCATGGACCATTGGCATTTCACCCACCAGTGTTTTTTCTACTAAAACATAGTTTTTGATGAATAACTGCAATGTGGATAACACATCTGTCAACAGACCAGCAAATGTGTGCCTCAGTTTCAAATGGCAAATATTGAAAATATACCCAAACTTTGATAAAAAAAAAGTTTTTTTCTAATCTTGTTAGGGGTGGAAAAACAAACTATTTGAAGTTATTCATTTCCCCCATAAGTGTTTTTTCAAAATACTAAAACGCAGATTGAAAATGAAACAAATAACTGCAACATGGATACGTCTGCTGACAAACATGAAATTGGAATGGCAAACAATAAAAGGCTGTTAGTACTGTCAGTGAGGGAGCGGGGAATCGAACCTGCGCTCCCTGGATTACAAAGTCCAGCGCATTACCACTGGACTACGGATCCGCTACGCTACACAGCTAATGATATTTGACATTTATTAATATACATTTCTTATGGTTCATCTAATCTGATTGGTTGATGCTAATTGTTTTGCAATTCATAAGCCACGCCCTAGACAGAAGATTAATCCTACAGTACTGGTCACTAAATTGCCCCATGTGTCAGCTTTAAAACATAAGAGTCATAAAACCCCAGGAGATCTTTATTATGTGTTAATTCATATTGCTATTTCCTGTTTGATATAATTAGTCCAATTGATAATTGCAATGATTAGGTCATATCAATCTTTGATCTCAATTTGTACTTCACACAATGGGGCTGCAACTGTCATCCATTTAAGTATTTACTTCAAAGACTTAGCCAGCGACTTCAAAGTTGCGGATCTTTAGTCCAGTGGTAACGCGCTCGACTAGTAATCCAGGGATCGCAGGTTCGATTCCCCACTCCATCACTGACAGTACTAACAGTCTTTCGGACGAGACTTTAAAAACCGAGGTCCCGTGTATGATGCTTTACATCGAGCACATAAAGAACCAGGGGTGTTTCTGGAATTTGGGCATCTCCTGTATCATGCACTATCCTCCAAAAATCTAAAATGACTAAATATTCTTCCGGAGGCGTCGCCCATATGGGAAACCGGTGGCGATGATAAATAAACGCAAATACAAAAAAAAGCGACTTCATACATCTTTAATGTTTAATCTTGTTGAAAATTAAATTATTGTCACAAGAATTGCAACACAGACAATAAATACCTGGATTTGACCTACTTTAATATTGATTTTTTACACGCTTATGCTGGTGAAAATAGCAGACTCGTGTACACAAAAAATGTCATAATAACATTTAGCTGGCGTGATCTACATCCTTTGTTTAGACGATCTTTATACATTTTTAAAGGTTATTAAACCCAGATTGTTTTTCACAGCAGTCTGTTAAACTATTTAATTGGCTTCGAAATGTGTTAATACAATTAAACTTTGATGAAAATATCAGAATTGAAGCGGAAAATTACAAACTTGTTTAGAAATAGTGATGATGCAATCGTTCTCCGTGAAAATTTCTATACATGCAACTGTTTGATCGCTGTTTTACTAGGCATAACTTTCAATATTAACCACATGATTTTATTGAGGATTTAACATCTTAAAAGACTTATTTTTACATTGGGGCAATTTTAATTTACGATAAAAATCGATTTTTTGAACATTCAACATCAGATGCGTCCTAGTGCGTCTGCATGGAGATAAGACATAATGCGTCCTAGTGCGTCTCCATGGAGATAAGACACATGCGTCCTGGGGCGTCTCCATGGAGTAAAGGGTTAAAAATAACTATGCTAGACCCTGTTCAGGTAGATGTATTTGTTCATGTCCTTGCTACACGACAATGCCCCTTTCCACAAATCAACTGTTGTTGTTGACTTTTCGAAGCAGGAAAATGTTAGCGTTTTGCCTCATACTCCCTATATCCCCAGACCTTGCGCCTTGTATCTATAAAAAGTATTTCCTTTTACCAAAACTAATTAAGCACTTATCAGGTAGTCGGTATGGTTCTAGACAGGCATTGGGATCTGCGGTTGATCTGTGTATCCTAACATTATACTGTATACATGTGAACCTTTTCAGAAGGCAAATCGGGAGATTGCACCCCGAAAAGAGGGAGATTGAGATTCAAAACGGGAGATTTTATCCGTGGCTGAAATTTGGTCAATATTAATTTCTTCATCCATATCTCATAAGCTGTTAATAGCAATATTCTGCAAATTAACTCATAATCAAGATTTAAATCAATTTTCTTCGCCGTATATCACGAAGCGCAAATAAAGCATTTGATGATATGTAAAAAATAAACGGAAGATAGATGTTGGACTTGGAAAGGTGTCAAAAGTCTTGTGTACGAATATCAAGTATGAATATAATTTTTGAGTTAATTTTCTTTTAACATTTAAATGCAGTATGTGAATATTCATATCAGCAAATACTTTATTTTATCAAACTCAAATATAAGCCTGTTACATTTCATTTTGATAAAAATCATTCAACTTTCTTTTTCATTTTCACCAATGAATATGTAACTTATTATTCAGTACATATGGTCACCGGAAGTCATGCCCGTAAAAGTTTGACAGTTCAGCGCTTCGTGATATACGGTGAAGAAAATTGATTTAAATCTTGAGCAGGCGTGATAGTTGGGGAATGGTACTGGTTTAATTCGATAGATAAATGTGTACTCTTTCGATTGCAAAAGGTGTCCAGTTACAAAACATAGCCGATAATTCTGCCTGTCAAATTTACGTACCAGCGGACTTACGCACCTTGTGGTAATGTATAAGCTGGACGGGTGTTTTTTTATTGACTGAATTGAGTGCCTGTGGGTTAGACGGCCACCTGGTCAGCTCAGTCGGGGCAGCGCTGTACGATTGTTTAGGGGTGGGGTCGTGGGTTCGAGCCCACATCTGGTGTACTTTTTCCTCTTGATTTACATTCAGCATATATTATAAAACACCCATTGCATCAGCAATGCACAATCATGACAATGAACATTAATAAAACTGGTATGGAATGGGTTAAATATTTCTTCATGTACAACTGCAAATATATCTGCTTGTGTGACATGCCTTTTCCATCTTGTTCAGCCAACTAAAATGGTGAAAAAACAGAAGTGCCAGCTTCTCTGATGTCACATTAAATGACAAATTCAATGCTTATGCAACACTTGGATTCCAAGATATTTACAGTCACAGTAAAACATATTGATTTTACACTTAAGCGGACTATTTGGAATATGTCATCAATTGTAATATGTACACAAATAGTAAATACCTCATTAAAACTGTAGAAAACATGATAATCAAATTGCTTGAAAGTAAAATCAGTACGAAACAGTCACAATTTCACCATCTTTCAGTTCAGGTCAACCATTTTGGAAATTAATAGACTGATACCAAATCTTATTTACACTAAAGACGATCAATTAACCCAAACGTACGTAATGAAATATCGAGCGTACTTTCTCCGTTAGACGGTTTTGCAGTGAGAAAGTAAATAAATAAAACATATGTGTTCATCTCAAGTACATAAATGGACAAGGGAATAAAATAGTAGACATTGAGATTGGAGTTCTGAGATTCTGGTCATAAACGAAACCAGTCTGTTTTCGTTGGTTCCCGTTCTTACGTAGCGCTGATTTGCGGTAACCAAGGGCCAGGAACTAGAACCCGGTTTTCCCAGAACGCACTTTTATCTCAAAATGGAAGATCTAGCGGTCGAAGTACGAGGGAGTAGTGGGGCATATTACAAGGTAATGTTGCATATTTAAGTCTAATTGTTGTCGATATATGTGCTTTATATTCTAAATGAATGATTTATCCATACTATCGTCATGTTTACTGCACCATAATAGATTTATACACGGGAGATCCCCCGAGAAAACACGAGGACAGAAAACGAACTTTCTGTTTGTTTTCTGAAATTCTTTGTCAACTTGAACTTATTTTCGGAAAATCGCCGATCATGAATGTACCTATGAACATTATGAGTGACGTTAAATTAATGACGCATGTATTAGAATGTGTGTTGAGTATTATAGATCAGCTTGAATCTGTACACATAAATAAATTCTGACTGTACTTGACTTTAATCTTTACACTGACTCAGTGGTAACCGGTCAACTCGTACCGTAGTCAACTCGTACGTCGGTCAACTCGTACCGTTTTTGGTCAACTCGTACCGTGGTCAGCTCGTACCGTAGTTAACACGTACCTTTGTCAATTTAACTCGTACCTTTGTCAATTTTTACCTGTTTTGGTCAACTCGTACCTTAATATTTGGTCAACTCGTACCTTATATAACTTTAATCTGTATACTAATGCATATTGTTAGTGCTTTTTTCAGAAAATGATACTCATCAATACATCAATTGGTGCATTTATTTGTATACTTCATCGTTATGAAGATCGTTTGTTCCAAGAAATGTGTACATTATACATTAATATAAAAAGAGATATTAATTAGCATTAAAAATGACTTGAATTACGAAGGTACGAGTTGACCAAAGGCGTTATATGCCTTCTATTAAGTAATGATTAACGGTACTGTGAAAGTTTGATATGTTTACACTGGTCACAAATGAGCCACACAATACAGGAAAAGCTTACTTAAAATCATATTAACTCTATTAATATGTGTTTGTATGACTTGAATATGACTTGTTTTACCGAAGGTACGAGTTGACCAACTGGTATTAGCTGCCACAAAATAAGTACTGACAAACATTACCAGTATAGTTATACTGTTCAAAATTGTTCACCAAATACAGGTAAATACAGTAACACTTAGTTTTATAATGAATAACTGTTAATACTAACTATTAAACAAATGAAGGTACAAGTTAACTACGGTATGAGTTGACTACGGTACGAGTTGACCAAAAACGGTACGAGTTGACCGACGTACAAGTTGACTGGAAACTGACTCAGTGACTGTACAGGCTAGTGTAGTCCTATAAATAAGACCCTACATACCTTATTTCACATTTTGACATTTTCTGGGTATGTAGAGTGAACGTAAAATAACAAAATAATGAATGTAAATGGTTAAATGGGTATGTAAATTTTGGTCTAAGGCTAGTGATAGTGTACACTACAGTTGGTAAAATCAGTCAGTAAGTTTTTAATTTGGCCTGAGCTTGCGAAGAAAACTTGCCTTAGACATTCTATTTGTGAAATAGGTGACAGAAATTACTGTACACTATAAGTTATAACAGATTTCTAGCTTATTGTTGCTTTAAATATAAAATCGTCTTGAAGTAAATATTTTGGTGCTGCGTAAAGGCCATTTTTTCTCAATTAGCATTATAAATGATATATCAGCTTGTTTCAGTACAACTTACAATGAAATCAGTGATTCAGGGTCAACTCGGCCCACTTCCAATCTCTCGGCCCGGTCCTACTCGACCGACGTACCAACTCTGTCTGGAAATATCATTTTACAATATCATATCTAGATTAAATTTACTGTCATACTTTTTTCACACATGTATGCTTTACTATGCATTTGCACTAAAGTAACATACCAAGAACTCTTACCTCAGACATATTTTTAAATGTGTTTCTTTAGTGCAAATGCTTTTAAACATCTTAGCCAACATCCACACTGTAGAAAAGCTAAGAAAAAGTAAGTTGGGTGGAATTTTCTGAAGGAATTCAGAAGCTTGGAATATATCACGCCATGTATATTTTGATGAAATTCTCTGCAACCAAAGAATGGAATTTAGGCAACAAATTTTGCAATTCATTAAAATCCTTGATGTTCCAGCCTTCTCTGTGTGGGTGGGGTAAAACTTTGATAGGTGCATAATTTTGAGGTAAAAACTTTTTATTTGACCAAAAAATATGTTGCATTGTTTCTTATTATCATATAAGCTTTATACATAGACAAGTTTTGTTCGTTATTTTTGCTTATACGGTCATCAGTCACCATGTACACGTAGGTACTTATAGGCATTTTTGTTGACCCTGACATGTACCCTGCATGTCGTTAAATTGGTTTTAGAGTCTAAAAGGGTAAATTTGTCTTGTTGATAATTTATCTACAAGCTTATACCAAATATATGTCAATTTTGAATCCAAAGATAGCTACACACCGAGATCAATGAGGTCAAAAATGGTTGTGACATAGACAAGATTTATTCAATGCTAGTTTTTATCCAAAGGCTGCCTTATTCTTGATAAGGTAGAAAAATATAAACAGTTCAATCTAATGGTGACGACCTACTAGGAGAAAAATATATCAATACCAAAACAAGGTAGTTACTCACGATATTAATTGATTCAAAAGTAATATTTTTAGTGGTTGGTGCTAAATGATTGTGACTTTGATGAAGCAGTTATCTAGTAGTATGTGACTGCAGGCTTTATTTAGGGAAGATGTCCCATACCTTTCAAATTGGGATTTTTTGCGCGTTAAACTTAGATATTGGGGAAAAAGTCAAGAAATTACTGCTAAATATTAGGAATTAAAGTAAAGGTTGTAGTGATTAATTAATCAACAATTACTATTTATAATAAAATTTATATAAACTGCTATGAGGGAAAAGCCTCTAACTTTGTCAAGTTTTAGCTAAATTGAACCAAAACTTTCTTCAGATTTATTGGGAAGTTGTACATTCAAATTGAGGACAATGTACACTTTTTGGCATTGGGAATATAGCCGAATAACAACTATAAAGCAGCTGAAAATCATGTGGACTACCACTGTTTCCTTTTTTTCCCCAATATGTGTATAAGTATAACGGTTTCCTATGTCACAGGAAGTACAATTACTGTGTTATTCAGCCTAAACATAGCTTCAGTTTCAGAAATATATTCATATGTCACGTTAAAGTTTAGGACACCCAATTTATGTAATAATATTAAATAATCTGGAAAAAAATTCCCCCCTGAACAATAAAAATGAATTTCCATTTAAAAGAAATTTACAAAACTGATGAACTAGCAACTTGATGGCTTCTTTTTCAGTTTAGACAGTTTGACATAGTTAACTACTTTTATTCATTAACTTATTTGCTTGTATCAGTGTATAGCAGAGAAGACACCCATTTTATCAAATGAAAAAAAAATCCCCCGAAAAAACAATCACATGAAAATTCCCCTGGAAAAGGACACTGCATTACCCCCGAGACGGAGAGAGACTCCAACCACGTCAATGTTTATGACAGTACAACGCAGGTGTCTGAGTTTGTCCCTAGGTATATAATAACATCAATCTCTATTTCAGGGATTTATCAAAAACATCCTGGAAGATGATGTTACGGTGTCCTTTGAGAATGAGTAAGTACTAAACTTTACACCTCATTTCCTAAAATAAGTGCTTTACTTTGAAGTGATGCTATTACATGTACTCTGTGCCAATACGTCTGGATTTTAACTGATCTTCTAGCTCAAATATGCATCAAGTACAATGGTTATAGAAAAAAATTGTATACCTACGTTTTGCTTTATGTTTTTTGTTTTATTTCCGATCTGTATTTGATCATATGTAATAACTAACTGTTCAAAATTCTTAATTTTTAGGGAACCAGTTAAGTTAGCCATAACATACTGGTAATAAAGTCACTGTATTTGACCTATTTAACATACTCCTTGCATCGCAAAACACCGACCACGGTGCTTATATTGAGGTCCAAAAAACAGCAAATTTATAATTTTTTGAATTACTAATCTAATTGAGCGGGAGTGTTAAATGTATATAGGTCAAATACCGTGTACCAGTCCAAACTGGGGAATAATTATTAATTACTAGCATTACATACCTATGCTTGTCTTGTGAGTCGTGTTTGACATCGGCTATTTTGAATTGATCGGGAATGTCCACTGAAAATACAAAATTGTCAAAAGGTAAATGATTGTTGCAAACATAATTTCTATCTGTGTTATTGTAACAATGCAATCTATTTTTCAGTTGGCAACCACCTAGAACTGTCAAGTTTACTGAAGTTCGTCCACAACCCGGTAAACTTGCGGACAAACCGGAATACAAGGAGGGTGAACAAGTTGAGGTATTCTCAATTTTTTTCTCAAAACAGATTTGTTGTTTCAACATGTATATTTGCTTTACATCAGCACGTTTTTAAAGTCTCGTCCTAAAGACTGTTAGTGATGGAGTGGGGAATCGAACTTGCGATCCCTAGATTACTAGTCCAGCGTGTTACCACTGGACCACAGATCCGCTACGACACATATGCAACGATTTAAGGTCGTTTTATAACCGTGTAGCCGAGTAATTACCTGGTCGCATTTATCACGCCTAATTGTTTATTCAATTGTTAAAGGACAATGCGCAAATGCAGTTGTGAATCAGGTGTGAAATGCCCCATGGTATTAAGTGCATGTGGTCGTTTAATGGATTATTTAACTATATTTTTTATAGAAAAGTCGTTTAATAGATACTATTTATAAATATAGTAAAAACGCTCAGACAGGAATTTAAGTGGTTGCATACTGCAAATGGCTTCTTAAGACACGTGGTCGCATCAGCAAGATTGATTGTACTCTTAAATAGTTTCACAGTTGGTGCCCTTTATTTTTATTTGATGAATATTTTCTAGTGATTCATTTTGGTTGTGATAGTGTTGGTCTTGTACAATATACAGCATATATATGATAGTGATATCCGATTGTTAGGGGAGAAAAATCAAAACTATGTGGCTGATGGTGAGTTTGCAAATGGGGTCATGTTTGGACAGTCGGTGGCTTTGATGGTCAGCCGATACGTGTTGGCAGTTGGCTAGCAGTTCGTCTATTTTGTTTGAAATTTCTGCTTCTACACTGTACAAATACATGTAATATACAGTCGTACCTCATTTGTATGAATTCATTGGATCCGAAATTTTATTTCGAATAATACATTGTTTCGAATCACCCATTTCAATACGACATGCCTCAGAAGATGCATCTGGATCTGACCTTATTTCGGATGATACCAAGTACTTGAATAAAAGGTTGTCGAATAAACGAGGATCGACTGTACTTCTATTTAATGAGGTTAAGTCCCATTATGGATTTGTCACATATGTTCTACCTTGGTTTGGACATCTTTGTGTATGTCAAAGAATAATGTGGTATTTTAGCACACTGTTACAACTATTAGTTATGATGTACAATTTTTAATAGTCTTAAGCTAAGCCGGGTGTGTGAACCAAGCTGTTGTGTGAAGTTTGATCAATCAAGATAACAGCTGACTGTTGGCTTGGAGTTGCAACTTGTGTGTATGCAATATGTAGAAGTATATTTGTGGCTTCTTATTGAATTGCTCCATTGATTGCAGAATGTGATTGATCCATCTACTTATATCACTGCAATCATCATAAAAAACATGGCGTATATTCTGCAGCTGTACATTTTAATACTAGGCTATAATTAAATAAATGTTTGTTTGGCATAACCCTACCTACCCATGAAAATGGCCTCTTTGTTAGAGCAACATTTTTTCGGCACAGCCTAACTATTAAACTAACATGGTTTTCTATTTGCATATCTGTAAACCAATCAAATCTTACGTTAACCACCAAGGCAATTTCTCTTCAACCGAACAACATTTGTAACCTTGAAACGGATTGGTTAACCTTTCGATAAAGGGAACGTTACCATACCAATTTCACTGAAATTTGGTGAATTTACTAAAATCCATTTTGGATCTGGAGTTGCACAACAAACCTTAACTTTCAGATTGAGCCGACCATTTTTTTCATGATATTTCTTGTTTAGCAGTGTGAGTGTATCAATAATTAACTCTAGTATGACTATCAAAATAATAAAAAAACAATTACCTATTTACATACTCATATCGAGTTTGATGGGTAGGGTTAGGCCAAACAACATTTTTTAAGGATGATTTTGTTTATATTTTATGTATTGCAAATGAGGCCAAAAAACTGTTTCTTGTAATCAGATTTGATCAAACGATATTTAATTGACATTATTTTGACACGATTTTGGCAACTTTATGTTGGGTCACTAAGTTTGGATTTTGTATTTTTTCAAACCTTTGTATAGGGGCTAAGTTCTAAGCCATTTAAATTAATGACTTTGTTCCCCCAAACTGGTTCCCCTATATCATATAATAAATGAAAATTACAGAGCCCTCATTCTTAAATGTTTCAAACAATCCCTGTACATTTGTTCACAAATGGTACATGTGTAGCTTTTCAAATGTATCAGAGAATAAATGTTGAACATTCCCTGGAGTTAGAGATAGTGGGTACTTCTCATGTTGAGAATATTTAGAATTCCAGACTGGTTACCTTTCATTACAATCAGTATTTCTGCCAGAAATCAGTGAACCACTATTTCTTGTAATATATACCTGAACCAGTCTAGTTATACTTGTGAACCAGTCTAGATACGTTCTTACCTGAGTGTTTTCACCTTGCAATCACCATGGTTTTGAAATGGAATGTTCCAGTGTGTGTAGTGGGTGAGTGTATTGTATGAACAAGGGGAAGGCAGGCTTGGTATCTGCACACTATAAATGCCAAATTATGTCTGCTTCTAACTGACATCTGTAAAAGAATAGATGAAAGAAATCATACCGAAATAACTCCTTGCATCTTTCATTAAAATTGTAGCTATGTAAACAACATTAATTGGTGATTTTTGTGATTTTATGTACAATAAATGATAATTTTGGAATAAATATTTATGTATAAAAAAATATGTGGTTAACAATTTTTTGGAGCAATGCTTTCATAGAAAACATGATGTATTCTGAATACTCAAGACAAATTGTAAGCCTCTTGTTTTATGATTTAGTTATGATTTCTACCAGAAATTAACAGGAATACAAATAAATTATTTCGTAGTGCTTATAGGAATTCTATACGTTTTTCAAATGTCAATCTAAACTTAATTAAAGTTAGATATGCTGAAATAATGAGTCATTTTAAGCCTCTGTTTGAGTTATGTGCTCTCACCCTTTAAATCATGGGCTTATCATATAAATGGCTTGTCATTACCTACAGCCCATTTGACTCAAACTGTAAGAATCTCCTTCATTAAGGTTCTGACTGTGTAAAACATAGACAAGAATGTCAGAGAGCAATGCATACATAATGTTTTCAATCTCCCGTACTTTATCTTTTGATGATTTTGTCACCTGATAAGCCCAACATGTGAAACACATTAAATCCACCCACTGCTTGATTTCAGTATTACATTCCTACAGAATGACTTCCGTGATTTTTTTTGAAAATAATTTTACTACCTGTGCCTTTTCAATTGGGAAAATATGCACAATAAGTCCCAACTTTGGGAAATAAGAGCATGGTTAGTTTACTTATAAATGTTTTAATTTCCTGCTTTTGCTGAATGTAAAATTACTTTTCCCTCTTTCATCTCAGTGCTCTTTTCACGATGGTAATTATTCGAAAACCAGGTTATTAGAATGATGTGTGTCATTGGGCGGGCGGGCGTCAAACTGGGGATTTCCGGCAAATAACTTAATTTCCGTTGATCATATTGTAACCAAACTTGGTGTATGGTAAGAACATCTGTAGAGCTCGCTTGGGATTGCTTTTGGGTTCGTTTTGCCAAAGGTCAAGGTCACTGTTACTAAAAATAGCAATTTGGTTTCCGGCGAATTACTTGAGTTCCGTTGATCATATTGTAACCTAACTTGGTGTATAGTAAGAACATGTGGACAGCTCACTTGGGATTGCTTTTTGGTTTGGTCCATCAAAGGTCAAGGTCACCATTACTAAAAATAGAAATTTGGTTATCTGGCGAATTACTTTAGTTTTGTTGATCATATTTACATCAAACATGGTGTATAGTAAGAACATGTGAAGAGCACGCTTGGAATTGCTTTTGGGTTCGGTCTGCCAAAGGTCAAGGTCACTGTTACTAAAAATAGAAATTTTGTTTTCCGCGAATAACTTTAGTTTCGTTGATCATATTGACATTTCGTTGATCATATTGACATCAAACTTGGTATATAGTAAGAACATGTGGAGAGCTTGCTTGGCATTGCTTTTGGGTTCGGTCCGTCAAAGGTCGAGGTCACCATTACTAAAAATAGAAATTTGGTTTCCGGCAAATGACTTGAGTTTCGTTGGTCATATTGGCATCAAATTTGGTGTATAGTAAGAACATGTGGAGAGCTCGCTTGGGATTGCTTTTGGAATAGTTCCGTCAAAGGTCAAGGTCACCGTTTCTGAACATATCAATTTGGTTTCCGGCGAATAACTTTAGTTTCGTTGATCATATTGACTTCAAACTTAGTGTATAGTAAGAACATGTCGAGAGCTCACTTGGGATTGCTTTTGGGTTCGTTCCATCCAAGGTCACTTAAAATTTAAAAATCTGTTTCCGCTTTATATCTTCGCTATGCGCAGGTGTATTGACATCAAACTTGGTATATATTTGTTGTATATATATATAATATATCTAAGTGTGAGTGTGTGTATGCATGTATCACCTATGGCACCTTTGCAGCATTGATTATCATCATGTATTCATTATACAAATTGAGCCTTGGTTACAAATAACTACGTTTAAAACCTGGTTTGTGGGCATTGCCCATTTCTTGTTTTATATTTTTTTACTCTTTAGGGAAAAATGGATTTTTTGTTGTTAAAAAATCACTGGACTGATCACTTAATTATACATGCGTACAAGATTTCATTGAATGTTTCAATGTTGATATTCTGACAGATCAAAAGCATTATTACAGTGAAAATAAATACCAGGTCCTGTGTTATCTTCTTAGACATGTCAATTTGAAATGGGCTATTTACAACCATGAATCATTCAGAATAAACTTTTTTCGGACCTGATGAATTCGAATGAAAGAGGTCTGACTGTATTTTAAAATCTTTGATCTAAATTCTTAGTTTAATTTTTGGTTTCTATTTAGTTTTTGTATGCATGAAGGTATTGAGTGGTCTTGAAGTGTGCTTACTTGTTTATGGATACAAAGCATGGGTTCCATTTGACCCTGGGGTTGACCCTTTGACCCCTGGGATTTCCAAAAATCCACATTTTAACCCTCAGGGTTCTGGCAGTTGGGTAAATTTTCTCTTAATTAAATGTATTTAGGCTATAAATGGTAAAATCTGGTAAAAAAAATATCAAAATGACCTTTTGAGATTCAGCACCTAGTGAGTCTCCTGCTAAGTGTTGAGTTTTTAGAGACTAACTTACCTAAACATCTGTGAGATTCCAATATGATCTTGTTTGTTTTATCTCGTTAGCGACAGATTTTATTTCTATCCATCATTCCATGTATATCTTCTAGGGTCTGTACGTCAGTCTGTTCAATTTTAATTCAAAAAACATGTCCTAAATCTCTAGGCCAATTTTGACTAAACTTTACAGGAACGTTCCTTGGGTGGTCCCCTTTCTTAGCTGTTCAAATGGTTATGGTCTGTTGCATAAATAGGTAGCAGGAGCTAAAAATAGATTTTAAAATTGAAAACTTTAAAAAACATCGTTCTAGAACTATGAGGCTCAGAGGTTTCATATTTAGTATGTAAAATTGTTTAGTGGGCTTCTACCAAGATTGTTCAAATAATGTCCCTTGGGTCAATATTGGCCCAGCCCCAGGGGTCACATGTTTTATATAGACTTAGAAAGGGAGTCTCTTTGAAAGTCTTCTAGTCCAGAACCAGATGACCCAGGGTTTTGATATTTGGTTTGAAGCCTTGTCTAATGGTCCCCTACCATGTTTGTTCATATTATGCCCCTGGGGTCAAAACTGGCTCTGCAATCTTCTTTTCCAAAACTGCACGACCCAGGATTTTTGATATTTGTTACATGGCAATATTTAGTGGTCTCCCACCAAGATTGTTCAAATCATGCCTCGGGGGGTCAGTCCAGATGTCACATGTTTTCTTTTGAGTTATATAGGGAATAACTTAGAAATTTTCTTGTCCAGAAAAATGCTTGTATGCACCCAATGTAGCTAGTAGAGCATCTGGCACTCATGGACCTTTTGTTGTTAGTCGTCAAAGAAACTGAAATAATATCATTAATTGTTTTGTTTTAGCTTATGCATGTTTATTGTGTGCAACACATTGGAGAGTTAGGAGTGTTCAAGTCAGACACAAATACAAGTAGCTTACATTCATCAATTAATATATACTGGTGCATATTGCAATAAGTTGCCAATGTATTGCAATAAATTGTGGTACGCTTCATGCTTATGGTGACACCTCAATATATTTATGTGCAAATAAACTCACAGGACTAATACCTGCATAGAATCACTGTTTCTGTTCTGACGAGTGATTGAATCACATGCAACTGTGGTTGTAGGTGGATGCATCATAACTTCTAAATTTTGCAACTATTTAGATAACAATAAACAGAATGAGTAGTATATTCTATTTGTAACCTATGGTATGTACCAGGTATTTATAGAAAGCTTACGGGTGGCTTTTTTCTGCTCTAGTTTTGTACCTTCACATCATAGTCTTGTCAATGGTACTGAAACTTTCTGGAGTGTAAATACACACATTATTCTGCTTTTGAACTTGGTTTAAATTGAACAAACTGTTTACAATTTTTTTTTCTTCTGTATTTAATACGAAGGAAATTACAATTGATGGACCTTTAATTTCTTTCTATTTAAAATTATGTATTTTGAAAGCTATAAACATTGAAAGCAGATTTGTTGTCACATGATGTTCAAGGTCGTCATATATTGACAGTGTTCAGTTAATACTTCATATTTGTGGAAAAAAATTGAGAAATTCCGAACTTAGCTTATAAATTGTGAACTCTTTTTTTGGTACATCCTTGAAACTAATGTGTACCAATACATGTTTATAAAATTCATGAGATCTTTTGACACATTTAAGATGAATTAAGCTGCAGTTATTTCTATTATTTCATTGTATATAAAATACTCATTTACACATGTAACTAGGGCAGTCATTGATTAACATTTTTGCGTAGCGATGATATTGGTATATCAAAAGTGAAATATTGACGATATATCAATTATATTTTCAAATTCCTTAAATAGCCTATTAAATCCTATTTTCCTGTATGTTTATATGTGTATACATGCTCTACATAAATACATGTTCAAATTGTATTTTATGATAACAAAATACCATGTAAGTAATTAATCCATATTTTTAACTTCACAGTATTTATATTAATATTACGTTACGCTATTTTGATACAATATTAGACTGTGCCCATTCTCCTGCATTCTCCAGCCATAGTATTGATATTGTGTGAAATTGATTGACGGAACAAATCATTGATATATAGATATAACCTGCATCAATGACATCCCCCTAGAATCTAGGGCCTAGATATAACAAATAGATTTAAATAAAGCGTGTACAGAAATTGAAATAAAATTCAGGTCTAGAAATGTACACAGAAAGATTACAGCCAGTCTAAGTCTGTATCTATTCTAAGATAGTACCCAATGTAGTTATCACAAAATCCTATGACTTTTTGCATGTACTGTAGGAATATTTGTTAGATGATGTGTATGATAGGGTGAAATGATAGGGTTATCCCTGGGATACTTGCTACATGTACCTTGTTATCTGTTTATCTATCTTGTTGAATATGATGCACAGAAAGAATGATTGTTTATTTCATGGAAATGATTTATCAATATTTTGTTTATTTACTTTCCTTGGGAATTTAGTGGCAATTTTTTTTTGAGGTCAGCACTGAGTTTATTATCATGAGATACTTTTGCATCAGTCTGATGTCTGTAATGTCAGCTTTAAGCCTGCCTGAACTGGTGAACAATGTACCATAATTTGAGGATTTAATTAAGGGAGACAGTTGAATGTACGTTATTCTCAGTGACCCCTAAACCTGACCCGTACCTGATTTTTTTGTACTGGCTAATTGATCACATTCACAGGTCTAGTGTTAATGACATTCATTTGTCCTCAGCCTCTGATTCAGATGGTGAAGTTGTCAGTTTGTTTGGAAAGAACAGTTAAGTGCCTGTAGGTAATCTAGCACCAATAGTTAGGCCAACTGAAGTCCTTGTATAACTGAAATACTTCTGAAAAACAATGTAAACCTCAACAGATACAATGTTTTTGAAGTGTTCCCCCTTATGAGACTTTTTTGTGGGTTATGGATCAGGTCTATCAAATTTTATACAATTCAAGAGCTTTATGTATGTCCTATCATACAATGTTAAATTCCTGTGAAAGTCTGGTATATACTTCTACTGATGTCTCGAGCATCTACCACAAGCCACAGTCTAAACCACAAACTCAGGATTCTAGCTATAAAAGATGTTTGCAATGCGAACCTTCCTGATAAATCTGATTGCTTGTATTATTTATACATCTATTCTAGCCAAACTTATTTCATTTTAGGCTTTGGTTTAGCTGTGGCGAAATATAATGTTCTACACTAGCCAAACATATTAATTCTTTCATGCCATGTCAGCCAATACAACTGATATTTTATAGCAGTACTCAATTTGCTATAATTCTGAACAGAATTGGCGGAAAGATGTTCTGTTTTACAATTCCATTGTTGTTGATGAAATATTATATTGTTTTAGTCATTTTGTTTCCAGCAATCTTTTTGTTGAGATATTCGTGGAAATTAGTCGTAGATCGTGTGAGAGACAGGAATTAATACGTCAGTAATTGTACATGTTGTTCATGTTTGGAAGTTGGTGCCCTTGTTCACCACTTGTCAAGCAAACCTTCTTCATTTTGGCCTGGAGTTGTCTTGTTTATTGGTTGTGAAAATTTGGTTGAACATTCCAATGGCGAAGGGGCATAAATTGTTACCCCTGTCCAAAATTGGTTTCCGATCCGTTACAGCTTGTAAGGATGGATGGATTCAATTCCTATTTGGCACATAAGGGTAGGATAATAAAATACAGGTCGTTTATTACAATCTGCTAATATTTTGTTGAGTTATACGCCTTTTTTTTTACTTTACAAGCCCTTAATGGCGTATCATTGTCTTATGAATAATGGTCACTTGTGGTTAACTCAGAGTTCAGATTCTTTTACCCTTGTTCTATCTTTCAGGTGCTAGCAAAGACACAGGATGATGAAGCTATGGGGTGGTGGATGGCGAAGATTAAGATGTTTCGTGGAGAGTTTGCTGTTGTTGAATATGCTGGATGGGAACAAACCTACTCGGATATTGTTCCCATGGAACGACTGAGACCCATAAATACCTTGTGAGTTCTTTTATTCACCATGTCTTGCAGTGAATATAGTGGGCATGGGTTATTTTACAAGGGTTCCATTTGACTGGATTCTACCATTTTATAGTCAATACTACTTACTAGTGTTTACTGTGAAGAACAATCCATTGTACAATTTCAAACTGTCTCAGCAGTCGGTGATAGTAATTTATTTATCTAACTGTTTTGGGAACAAGCCCATGACATTCGAAATTCTCACACAAAAAGGGTAAAAATTTGGAAGAATGACCGACTCAAGATGCAAACATACATACCTTAAATAGTTCAAAACACAACAGACATTGTGAATGAAAAAGGTTTCTATTTTGTTTTGGCTGTCATCTGTGAATGAAAAAGGTTTCTATTTTGACTATTTCTGGACAGATTTTTTCAGGGTGAAAATTTGGGAATTACTGCATACAATGTGGGAAAAGACACCTTTATATTAAGAATATAATTAAAAAAATGGCGATTAAAAAGCTAAAAACGAGGCATCAGTCACTCGTTGTCCTATATAACGTTATATAGTATTGTATTCATGATATGGAGCATGATTGTCGACACTTGTTAAAGTACTTACCTGTAAAATTGCTCAAAAATCTGTTTCTCTCATTTACTAGCATGCTCAGAGATATGTAACAATGATTTACAGTAGTTGTTATGTGCAGATTGTAAACAATACTCTGGTATGTCTTGTACAGATCTACATACTTGGTGTACTAACTGAGATATGATCTTATATCTATGAACTCGTATATATTTACATGTTTTGAAATTACTTATGTATGGCCTATATTTTTATGTAAGATTCTTTACAGATTTTTCTATCAAAAATATCCATTGGGTGGTTGAAAAATAGAAACAATTTCTTACAAAACTTCCAAGATTTCAAGAATGGGCAAGAAGCCGTGCATACAGCACTATTTAAAAGAGTCTTGAATGTTGGTAACATTTATTCATGTTATACGCCTTTCCACTCTGGAAGAAGCTCTCGTTTTTCAAAGTGTCACCAAAACATCAAACTGTCACTGAAGTTCAGGGCCAAGGTGTTTATGCAGTGTAGACAAGGGGCTACATTAAGCGCTTTGTTGATTTTCGTGTTAGCTAAAAACTTGACTGATCGACCTGAAATAAACATTTTTCAATTGTATTTTGAAAACTGCCAAAATGGATTTGGTGGATCTGTAAAGCAACTTATATAAAAACATCAACCTAAAGGTACTAGTACATGGAGTGCAACCTGTTTATCTGGCTGACTCCAAGATGGTACTAGTACATGGAGTGCAACCTGTTTATCTGGCTGTGACTCCAAGATGGTACTAGTACATGGAGTGCAACCTGTTTATCTGGCTGTGACTCCAAGATGGTACTAGTACATGGAGTGCAACCTGTTTATCTTGCTGTGACTCCAAGATGGTACTAGTACATGGAGTGCAACCTGTTTATCTTGGTGTGACTCCAAGATGGCACTAGTACATGGAGTGCAACCTGTTTATCTGGCTGTGACTCCAAGATGGTACTAGTACATGGAGTGCAACCTGTTTATCTTGCTGTGACTCCAAGATGGTACTAGTACATGGAGTGCAACCTGTTTATCTGGCTGTGACTCCAAGATGGTACTAGTACATGGAGTGCAACCTGTTTATCTGGCTGTGACTCCAAGATGGTACTAGTACATGGAGTGCAACCTGTTTATCTTGCTGTGACTCCAAGATGGTACTAGTACATGGAGTGCAACCTGTTTATCTGGCTGTGACTCCAAGATGGTACTAGTACATGGAGTGCAACCTGTTTATCTGGCTGTGACTCCAAGTTGATTCTAGTACATGGAGTGCAACCTGTTTATCTGGCTGTGACTCCAAGTTGGTTCTAGTACATGGAGTGCAACCTGTTTATCTGGCTGTGACTCCAAGTTGGTTCTAGTACATGGAGTGCAACCTGTTTATCTGGCTGTGACTCCAAGTTGGTTCTAGTACATGGAGTGCAACCTGTTTATCTGGCTGTGACTCCAAGTTGGTTCTAGTACATGGAGTGCAACCTGTTTATCTGGCTGTGACTCCAAGATGGTACTAGTACATGGAGTGCAACCTGTTTATCTGGCTGTGACTCCAAGTTGGTTCTAGTACATGGAGTGCAACCTGTTTATCTGGCTGTGACTCCAAGTTGGTTCTAGTACATGGAGTGCAACCTGTTTATCTGGCTGTGACTCCAAGATATTCCTGGAGAATTTATCTGTAAAATTTGCAAAAAAATTCTTTGTCCTTGTTTCTAACAGTTGATCATGTAGATCTTTTTCAAACCTATCGTCACTAACATAGTTTATCAAATTATTCATTTCACCTTTACTGATATTAAATATCAACTTGAAAGATATTGTTTACATGAGTATTGCATAATTCATAAATCACAACACAGATACCGACTGTACAACTTGTTGGAATTTCAGAGGCTTTTTGCTGTTGTGTATACAAGTGGTCCAATAATTTACATCGGCGTAAGAGTTCTACACAAAACAGATATTCATGAAAAAAGCAGTATCTTTCATTATGCGAAATAAACCAACTGTACACATTATTCTCATTTCATCTAAATTCAAACTTTGTGAACAAACAATTTTAACACCCTATATTTCTTGTTTCAGATGTTCAATTACCAAAGATAGCTTCTTTAAACATGTTATAGAGATTCCTCCAGATTTACATGAAATGTAAGTGCATTCTAAAATTTAAACACATCTGACTGCAGGAGGTGTAGTGGTTGAAGGGTAGCGAGCCTGACCCCTGATCCAAAGGTTGTGAGTGTGAGCTCAGCTTTGAGTATTGTTTAATCACGAACTTCACAATCCCTGAAAGTAGTGCGAGTACTGATTTGTAATGCAGGAATCAGTTGGTGAAAGTGACTTCACAAACTAAACATGTAAACTGCCAGTTATATATTGTTGTTAGTCAGCCCTTGACATTCTCCAAACTGGTTGGAAATCCAGCTTTAGTTCATTCAAACGTTGCACCATAATGACCAAGTTCGACCATAATGACCAAATAGCGTCACAAAATGTCATGCTTTGTTTGTAATTATTCTGAGGACAGAAACTGATGTTCAAAACATCCCAGGAGAAATATCTGGGGAAATTTGGCACCATATGTACTGAACTGTTAGAATGGTTTGGGACAGGGTCATATTAATTTCGTTGTAATTTGGTGTGTATGCCGGACTAGTTAGCTCGGTTAGTAGAGCTTTTTTCTATCACCTGGGAGGTCTGGGTTTGGATTCCCAGGTGAGTCAGGTCATGTCCTTCTGTGGCATTTGGCTGTGGTCATTTGTCCTCCGCCTCAGATTCAGATGGGGAAGTCGTCAGCTGTGCGGAAGAACAGGTCAGTACCGGTTGATAATTAATTCCAGGAAAACTGGATAGGTCAGCTGACTGCCATGTAGAACTGAAATACTGTTGAAAAACTGCGTTAAACCCACTAAAAACCTGCATTAGGTGTGAGTACTGGTAAGCCACCCAGGCAGCTGTCATTGAGAGTGATTGATGTTAATTGGTGTCACTATTGATGTCAAATAGATATGTTGAAACTAACTAAGATGACCAGTTGTAATTATTGAGTTGTTGTTTATTTTCAGATCTTCGGATGAGCAGTCACATGTCGAGTTTAAGAAACATGTTGGTGGTGCTTGTATTATATTTAACCCTGAACTATCCACATTACTTATTTTGGTAAGATTTTAATTGTATTACAGGAAAAAAACTACAAAACACGAGTACGATTTCCTATACTAGCGCTAACTTTGTGTGCAGCCCATATTAGGCGCTTGTAATTGTGGTTTTGGGAAGAGTGATGATGCAGTGTTGTAGAGAACATCTGTATGATACCAATTACCACTGATTTTCTCATGTTTATATCCAAGCATACTGTTGTTCAAAAAAATAGGACTACATATCTTTAAGCCTGTGTGCGGGTATAGTAAATTATCTGACAAGGTCAAGACGGCATAGTGGTTGAGGTGTAGAGAGCCTTACTGCTGATAGGATGGTCAGGAGTTTGAGCACTGTGTTGAACGTGGTTTGAGCTGTAAATGCATCATGGATCATCAATTCATCCTGTAGTGAAGTGATTGAAATTTTTTATTTACCTGTAGCCTATATTCTGCCATGTTTAAAACATTTTGTTCATTAATACTTCATTTAACTTCATATGCGGAGAAGTTGTCCTTGCAGAGATACAGTTTGAGTACTGGTTGGTAACTCAGGAGCACTGGTTAGGTCATCTGATCGCCATATTTATTTAACTGAAATACTGTTAAGAAATGGCGTAAAACCCCAAAACAAACGAACAATTCATATACTTCATATTTGATAACCGGCCAAGATGCAAATTTAACCGTCACTAATTGACAGATTTTTCATTTCAGTCTACCAATTCTACTGTGATACACAGAGCTTCCATGTTGGGTGACATGCATATAAGAAATCTTAGACAAAAAAGTCTGCTTCGACAGAGAACAGAAGAAGCAGTTAAAAAATTACAGGTAATTACGACAATATTTGACCTTGAGGATTATGGGGTTAATGACCTTTTAACTTTGAAATGGGTGACCTTGACATTTGTGTTGCCAGATAAATTGAGCTTGGTGACAATGAGCCTCTGCGGTTGAGAAGATGAGGCATAGAGGTGCATGTTATTGCTTTTTGCTTTAAATATTACTGTATTTGTTACCATGTTGAGTATGACAATATTTGGTTTTATGACATATTTGCATGCTTAACCCTCAGAAATAAAATGAAGACTGTTTTGGAGCTAAGATTTCACTAAAATTTCGAAAAATACAAAAAAACAGCAATTTTGCATGATATTATTAACTCACATTATTTCATGTCGTTTTTTTTTATATTTTGGTGTCATTTTGTTTTCACGATGAATATGCTTTCATTAGGAACTGTCTGCTCAGGTAAATGTGAAACTGTCTAGCTCTAAAATATAGCTTGTGTATATCTGTCTCTGTTACACTTCAAGCTATGCTTACCTGCTATGGCTTGGTGTCAATTAATCTAACATTTGTAGACCTTTCTCACTTTTATTGTGGATAACTTCTCATAAAGGTTTGTAAAGAATGCGAGCTCCTCTAGCTAGATCAGTTGGTAGAGCGCTAGACTGTCACCCGGCAGATCCGGGTTTGATTCCCAGGTTAGGCAGGCTATGTTCTTTCGTGACCTTTGCTACGGTCATGTCCTCCACATGTGGAGAGGTTGTCAGTTGCTCGCAGTAGAGCAAGTTAGTACTGGTTGATATATAATTCCAGGAAAACTGGTTAGGTCAACTGGCCGCCGTATATGGCTGAAGTTTTTTGGAAAAACTGCATCAAACCTGATGAAAACAAAACGATCATGAAGTATGCTATTGATAAATACAGCAATACTTTTTTCAAGCCTTTCTGATATAAGGCATGACTAGAGGTGTGACTATGTAATTACTGGGTTTATCTGTGTGATATAGGCTTTATTGAATGCCTAACAGAATATATCATACTGTGTTGAGTGACTGGCTTTCAACTGCTGATTGACAATTCTAATCAAATCTGTATTAAATATTTATCATAAGTACTTTAATCAATTTTAATTTTTTTGTTGCAAGCACATTACCTGCTTTAAATGTATGAAACTCTCTCCTTTTTGTCGAGCCCGTTTGCGGTGAGCTTGATATAGTCGCCAAAATGGCGGTCCAGTGCATGTGTGCGTGCGTCCGGATATTCTTTGCCCGACCATTACTCTGTCACTTATAGGAGGATTTTCAAATGACTGGGCACAAATTTTTAACATGATGAGACAGAGTGTCCTGTGCAAGAACCATGTCGGTAGCTCAAAGGTCAAGGTCACACTTTGAGGTCAAACGTAAAAAATGGGTCTTTGCACTGTCATTTATTGAGGGATTTTCAAATAACTTGGCACAAATGATCACCTTGTTGAGACAGCATGTTGCGCACATGACCCATGTCTGTAGCTCAAAGGTCAAGGTCACACTGAGGTCAAATGTCAAAAATGGGTCTAAAATATCTTGTCCAGGCCACAACACTGTCATTTATTGGGGGATTTACAAATTGCTTGGCACAAAAGTTTACCATGATTAGATGGCATGTTGTGCATAGGACCCATGGCCATAGCTCACAGGTCAAGGTCACACTCGGAGGTCTAACATAAAAAAAATGAGTCAGAAACATCATATTCGGAATATTACACTGTCATTTATTTGGGATTTTTTAAATTACTTGGCACAAATGTTCACCGAAGTGACCTCATGTGTTGTGCAAGACCCGTACCCTACCTGTACATAATTCAAAGGTCAAGATCACACTTAGAAGTCAAAAGTAAAAAATGGGTATAATAGATTTGCACTGTATATCATTATATCATCGTATCCTCTTAATCTCTTGACAGTTTGCAGGATTGACATGTTGCCCTTGGGCATCTAGTTTGTTAAGACGTACTATAATGAAGCGAGTTACTGTCGATTCAAAATTAGTTGCCTATTGCACAATGACTAATGGTCAGAATTTACAAAACACGTTTTCATTGGTAGACCACCTTCCAATTTGTTGACAACCATTCTCAAGTGAATAGAAACAAACTATAGCTTTGTCAAGAGTGTGAAAATATATTTCTTTTAAGTATTCAGTGGTTTACTTGTTTATTTAGTGATTGTAAGATTGCTTTTCTAGCCTCGTTTCTGCTGTAGAGTTATATCATATAACTTTTCTAACACATTAACGTTCATGTAATATAGGCTGCTAGGCGACTATACAACGAAAGATATCCAGTAAGTTACATGGAAACCTGTATATAGTGTCCACCTTTATAAGTCAGCCATTTTTGTATTCAACAGAAAGTATTTCAGTCCAGAATATTATAATCTATATTTTCCTAACCTTGCATATTTTGTCACCATGAAGTCTTATCTGTCGGACATGTTTTTGTATCTGCAGCGTTTAGGAGTTAAATGCTTAGTGAACTGCATTTCACTTAAATAGTTTGTGTTTTAAATTCTGTAAGACTTCATAATTACTAGGTTGTTCGAGATTTTTCCTTTTTATTGTAAAAAAGGCTTTAATTTCCAGCTTTCACATTTTCCCTCTATTATCCAAGCACAATTGTATTACATCATACATGTATATATTAATGTGTGTGATAGGAGGAACATGTATGTCAATATTGTTATCAAGGAGCTATTTTATCTCACTTGAGCACAAAGTACACATGGGTGTCATTGTTATCACCTTATGTCAGATGAAAGTGTCAGTTGTCAACAATTGGCTTGTTAACACTCTAGAGGTCACAGTTTTGGACCAGTCTTGATCAAACTTGGTCAGAATGTTTGCATTATTTAAAATTTCGAACA
This sequence comes from Mactromeris polynyma, assembly GCA_032209605.1. Classification (NCBI taxonomy): domain Eukaryota; kingdom Metazoa; phylum Mollusca; class Bivalvia; order Venerida; family Mactridae; genus Mactromeris; species Mactromeris polynyma. The sequence goes on along the minus strand of JASFXZ010000020.1, from coordinate 10,414,185 downwards.
AGTCTGATATTCGGATATTTTTGGTCTCTGTGTCAAATCATAGTAAAACCTGGTTACACTTTAGAGGCCAAATATTTTGCCTAATCTTCATAAAACATGGACAAAATGTTTACTTTCATTAAATCTAGGTCAAGTTCAATGTTAATTTATGTGGGGTAAAAAACTGAGGTCAGTCTATCAAATCTTTCTTATGCTCTACAGGCCATGTTTTTTTACCTGGTCTATACAAACCTTAACAGAATGTTTGTCTTTATATGGTCTAGATCAGTTGTGAAAAATGGGTCATCTGGGGTCAAAAACTAGGTCACTTGGTCTAATCATTCAGGAAACAAAATTATAGTGCTGTTGTATTAACTGAAATTGCATGAATGTATTATCTGGTCCAAGTCATTTCAAAATGGGTATACAGAGTTGTTTGTGCTTTTCTGTGAGCTTGACAGAGAAAAGTCGCAATTGTTTTGATAGAAAAGTGAATAAAACATCTGTTACAGTTTTATACACCTGTTTGCTGACAGCTGCGAAACACTCTTGATACCACATTTTCTATTTGTTCTTCATGAAATTAAGTCAGAATGTTTATCTTTTTGAAATATATACCAATTTTGAAACTGGTTTAATTTGGGTCAAAAACTAAGTAATGAGGTTATATAATGGAAAAGTAGTGCTGATACTCTCCGGGTCTTTTTTCTACCTGATTTACATAAAATCTAGTCCGAATATTTCTGTTTTATAAATGAAGTATAGGCCAAGTTACAGCTTTTCTCAAGTACTGACCTCAGGTGAGCGATACATGGACACATTGACCCTCTTGTTCTAGTAACACTTTTGGTAGATTTTTTATTGGTTTGTTTTTGTTAATAATTCTTACATATATATACAATTACATATATGAATTTAAATACACTTCGAAATAATTGTTATTTTAAAACTGCACTTTTAAAATTTTGAAGTGAAGTCTGACTGTGTTTGAATGTGTTTTGACTTTGCTCCAACAAAGTTCTGTGGTGTATGTCTTCCATACTTGCTCCATGAATCTGATATAGCTTGATCAGATTAAAACTATGATTTGTTATAATGCTTTTGATGTTTAGATAACTCAGTATAGCAAATAAGAAAACACTACTGGCATCAAAATTTTCAAATATTTATTATGAATTAGTGAGATAATTGATAAATGAATTAACTAAAAAGTTATGTTGTTGCGAAGGAAACCAGTTATACAGTAATTGATCTAATGTAATGAGTTCAATATTTTAATTACAGAGTACAAAAATAAAGAGCGGACATGTTGAAGAGTTTTCAGTGGAGGAGAGTTTGATGGGTTTAGCTATAGGTACACATGGGGCCAATATTATGCAGGCCCGAAGAATTGAAGGCGTTACTGGTATTGAGCTGGACGAAAACACGTGTACGTTCAAAGTACATGGTGAGGTATGTACAATTTTGTATATAACATAAAAACAGGTCTGTTTCCTGTGACTTGCTGAATATAATTTGGGTCGGTTGGTCAGATTTTCTTTATGCATACATTTTTATGCCCCCGCATTTGAGGATGGCAAAGGGGTATAAAATATTACCCCTGTCTGTCCATGGGAACAATTGGTTTCCGATCAATAACTCTTGAAAGGAAGGATGGATTCAATTCATTTAAGGCACAAAAGCATAGGATAATAAGATACAGGTCATGTTCAAGTTTGGTTACAATCCACCATTGTTTGGAGGAGTTGCGGCCCAATATTTACTTGAAAACCCTCTGTATGGACATCTTAGGACACATTGTGTTTATTATATGCAGAGGTAAATGACTATGTTTGTCTTACAGAATTTGTAGCCATAAAGATAGCAGTCAAGCGTAAAATATTTGTCAATTGGGTCGCAGGGAAACAGACTTAAAGTTGTTATGCCGTTTAAACATATTTCTGCAACATTATGAATACATGTATTCCACTTTTGTGTTGACCTTGTTTTATTGCAAGTAATGCATACTAACAAACCATAAACCATCTATTTTTCCAGTCAGAAGAAGTTTGTCGGAAAGCTCGTGTCATGTTAGAATATGCTGAAGATACCTTCCAGGTCCCCAGGGAGCTTGTAGGTAAGTGCTGGACAGGGGAGAAATATAAACATTCAGAACTTAGTAATGTGTGATGTGTTGACTTGTACACTTCTTTCTGTCTGTATTTGTACTGCATATAGAAAAGTATGGGTAATGTTATACAACTATTTTTACTTAAAGATGTATCTGGCTTGACTGAACCTAATATTTTTTAATGGGGTCAATCCAGTATTGTTACATTGGCAAAGACATCTTTTATAAGAACCATTGCAATATGTAACCAATTAAAACAATTTTGATTTATCACATTACTAACTGACAAAACTTGTAAAAGACCTGTTTATTAAAAAAAAATGACAATTTTTTAATGTTTGAATATAGAAATTAACATGTAATGTTTGTATGTAGAAATTGACTAGTAATATTTGAATATGGAAATTAGCAAGTTATGTTTGAATGTAGAAATTGACTAGTAATGTTTGAATGTAGAAATTGACAGGTAATGTTTGAATGTAGAAATTGACAGGTAATGTTTGAATATAGAAATTAACAGGTAATGTTTGAAGATAGAAATTAACAGGTACTGTTAGAAGATAGAACTTAACAGGTAATGTTAGAAGGTAGAACTTAACAGGTAATGTTAGAAGATAGAACTTAACAGGTAATGTTAGAAGATAGAACTTAACAGGTAATGTTAGAAGATAGAACTTAACAGGTTATGTTAGAAGATAGAACTTAACAGGTAATGTTAGAAGATAGAACTTAACAGGTAATGTTAGAAGATAGAACTTAACAGGTTATGTTAGAAGACAGAACTTAACAGGTTATGTTAGAAGACAGAACTTAACAGGTAATGTTAGAAGATAGAACTTAACAGGTTATGTTAGAAGATAGAACTTAACAGGTAATGTTAGAAGACAGAACTTAACAGGTAATGTTAGAAGATAGAACTTAACAGGTAATGTTAGAAGACAGAACTTAACAGGTAATGTTAGAAGATAGAACTTAACAGGTAATGTTAGAAGACAGGACTTAACAGGTAATGTTAGAAGATAGAACTTAACAGGTAATGTTTGAATAAAGAAATAAATTGGTAATGTTTGAATATAGAAATAAACAGGTAATGTTTGAATATAGAAATCAATGGGTAATGTTTGAAAGTAGAAATTTTCTTTGTCTTCCATTTTGTTGAACCTATCTTTATCTATATTGTAGCTAAGGTAATAGGCAAGAATGGGAAGAATATTCAGGATATTGTTGACAAGTCGGGTGTGGTCCGAGTTAAGATTGAAGGAGATAATGAGCGTGATACACCCAGAGAAGAGGTTTGTTATTTTACATTTTGCTTGGATGCTAAGGCTTTCTAAGCTTACCTGACAGTTAAATCTTCCCTGTTGTCTAGTGAAGCCACACTCATTTTTCATACATAACGATCCAGTCCAGTTTGGTAATATTGAATTTTTGGTAAACATTTTTGTGGTTTATGTTTAAGTGATCAAGTATTTGCTCGGGAAAGAGAGTAAACTGTATTTGAATTTGGTATCATGTCTGTACTGTGAAATCTGAAACCAAACACGTACCATGCCTGTCACCAGTCTGATGGTAGCCATTTCTGGGGGGGTTTCTCCAAATTTCTTCAGCTGTAGAAGAAAGTCATTTGAATCTGAATTTTCTTCAGAAGATACATGAGTGAAATAGAGTCTGCATTCCCTGTTTTGTATATTGAATTTTTACATTATTTTTTATTGACATTCATTGCTTACAATTAAAAGTTGAGACAATTGGACATGGTACTAGTATACACCATGTGTGACAATTCTGAGTGTAGGAATTTGATAGGGGCTGCTACTTTAGTCTCCTACAGGTACATAGGCTTATTTTCTATTAAAATAACCTAAGTAACATTTTTGACAAAATGGCATGTTAATGCCTTCAAGTAGACTAACAGTAAAACATCGCATTGTAACTTTCCTTAAAAGTTTCCTGAAACTGCAAAACACAAGTCTGATAGTATTTTCTGTGCTAGCGCTCAGGATAAACAATACTGGTATTAGACACTTGTATTTGTGGTTTTGGAAAGCATGTAAGAAAATTACACTTACAATTCTGTATGAAGACATTTACCTCCGATTTTGTTATAAATATTTTGTCTAAAAAATAAGACTGTGTTCCTTTTACACAGTAGAAAGTTCGGTTAAAAATTAGATTTTTACAAACTGTTTCCTTGAACAAGACAAATATGACTATACTGCCATGAAGCTTAGGACATTTATATTCGTAGAATGATTATAGCATTTTGGGTATTAAGTAAAGTGTTCTTTTTAACTTGCATATTGATTATTTCATATTTTGCAGGATAATTTGTAAACATTTGTAGTACTTTTTTTGTATGCTGTTAAGTGATATTTAGGCGTATTTATACACGCTATAGATTCTTTTATCTGAAACTGTATCCATTTCTTGTAGGATAATAAATCCATGTATACAGGCCTCCTAGTGAAATAAATCCATGTATACAGGCCTCCTAGTGAAATAAATCCATGTATACAGGCCTCCTAGTCAAATAAATCCATGTATACAGGCCTCCTAGTGAAATAAATCCATGTATACAGGCCTCCTAGTGAAACATTTAAAACCTGTAATAACCTCGAATTTTTGGAAAATCCTTTAAAACCTTTATTTTCAGCTCTACTGGCTTAAAGGCCAGAACAACTAGTGTGATGGCTCATTGTCTGTCGTCCATCCGTAAACAATTGCTTGTGAACAAGATAAAGTAGTCAGTTTTGATTGTATCTCTATCAAACTTATACAGTAGTTAAATGTCAAGGAGTGCTCAGTTCCTTTCGAAAACACAATATCACCTTCATTTATAACCCGATGTTTACCAAACTTAAACAGTTGTTAGATATCCATGAGAGCTCAATTCCTTGTGAAATTCAGAGCCAGATACGGCCTTGCAGTGGGTTATGCACTGCCAACCATTCTTGACTGCTTCAATCCATTATATGGTTAAGTTAGCCTTTATTTTTAAAGAAATCACCTTAAAAACCTTTATTTAGTTTAATTAAACCTTTCTAATGTTTTAATTGAGACCTACTAGGAGGCCTGACGTATATCACATACAAGTTTCTTAATGTCAAACAAACTTACTAAAAGGACTTTCAGTGAAAGCACAAGCAATGTAAACTGAAATTAATCAGCTAGTAGTATAGGATGATATAATGAACACACCGCAGTTACTTGTGCAGTATATTCCTTGAACATATTTTCATAATCAGTTTGTGAATCCCTTACCATATTACATCAGATTGTTATTTGGCTTACTGAGATATTGAGCATTATAGGATACAAGTGATCAAAGGACATGTCAATATCATGCCATGGAATGAATAGTTAAAGTCATGCTTGTGAATTAAGAAATACACAATATTGTGTAGGTACAGTGCAACTCATGAAACTCCACACAAATAATCTACATGATGAGTTATAATGCCTTTCCATCACCAAAAGGATGGCAGACTGGCAGCTGTCTTGGATTTTTCTCAAAAATATGTCTGACAAAGCGGTATTGTAGGGGTATTAATCACCTTCAGTGATAGCTCTAGTTAGACTTTACTAACGGCTTAACATCTAGAACAACAACCTGTCAACAACAGCAACAGTGTGCATCGTCCAGAGGGTGTACTAGACAAATTGCACTGTACTCACATGTTATCAGATTGTAGGCTCTATTAAATCTGTCCTGTGTCTACCATTATTATGTCATTTCTTCACTAAATCTTTTTTGCACAACTAGCTTTTGTGGCCCCTTTAATCTGTATCACAGCCCCAATCCCATCATTTCACTGTCAATTTTGGTACTGACCTTTTTATCTTATTTTAGAACGCTGCTCCGATGTCTACTATGGCTTCATCGGTTTGTATATCTACTCATTTCCATATATTTCCATTGTTGTACGTCATGTATTCAGTAAATGGTACAGCAATGTTATATCACTTATCTGGTTATTAGATGTATTTAGTGTGTACAGTAGTTCTATCATTTATTTTTATTGTCATAGGATATAGTATATACTTGGGCTGTCACAATACGCCTGAAGTGTACCACAATATATTGCAATACTTAAACGACATATATCCCAATATGTACCGCAATAAATTGCTACATTAAACTAAGACTGTAGACTTTTTCCTTAATTGAAGACTTTAATTCAACTCCAAACTCTACAAATGTGTTGCGATAAGCTATAACAAAACAGTTATTAAATATGTAAACAGTAATTCCATATGAGGTTTTCATGAATAGAAAGAAATAACCCAAAACCGAACAGTTAATAATATACTCATTTTAGGATTTTACAAACATTAGGTTTTCAAGACTAGATCAGTTTATATATTTATAGATTTTAGTCAGTAGCTTAACCTGGACATTCACTTTATATTGCAATTTATCAGTATATCATGGTACAATACAGTTTGGCTGTATATTGCAATATATCAGTATGTTGTGGTACAATACAGTTTGGCTGTATATTGCAATATATCAGTATGTTGTGGTACAATACAGTTTGGCTGTATATTGCAATATATCAGTATATCATGGTACAATTCAGTTTGGCTGTATATTGCAATATATCAGTATGTTGTGGTACAATACAGTTTGGCTGTATATTGCAATATATCAGTATATCATGGTACAATACAGTTTGGCTGTATATTGCAATATATCAGTATGTTGTGGTACAATACAGTTTGGCTGTATATTGCAATATATCAGTATGTTGTGGTACAATACAGTTTGGCTGTATATTGCAATATATCAGTATGTTGTGGTACAATACAGTTTGGCTGTATATTGCAATATATCAGTATATCATGGTACAATACAGTTTGGCTGTATATTGCAATATATCAGTATGTTGTGGTACAATACAGTTTGGCTGTATATTGCAATATATCAGTATGTTGTGGTACAATACAGTTTGGCTGTATATTGCAATATATCAGTATGTTGTGGTACAATACAGTTTGGCTGTATATTGCAATATATCAGTATGTTGTGGTACAATACAGTTTGGCTGTATATTGCAATATATCAGTATGTTGTGGTACAATACAGTTTGGCTGTATATTGCAATATATCAGTATATCATGGTACAATTCAGTTTGGCTGTATATTGCAATATACCTATATATCAGTACATTGTGACACCCGTAATATATATATTTTGATATTGTGTATTTATGGTAAGTTGTCTACAAAGAATACATATTTCCATTTTATTTAACTTCAGTGTTGTACTTATTGTCTTATAATTATTTATTCAATTATTATTTCACGGTATTTTCATGTATGTTTGTATAACTGTCGCCCAAACATGTTGCTCCTAATAAAGACCAATGCTGCAGTATAGTTATAATGAGATTACATACAAAGCAATGTTACACAAGGTCCAATACTGAGATCATGACACTTTGAAGACTTATGATTTAAACTGCTTCCTCGTCACTGTTACCTGCCCTTTTGGCATACATGTTTGTCACTGTGGCTGTTTGTGTCTGTAATGATTAAACTAAAGCATTGGTGCTAGTCAGTTGTCCGTTCCCTCTGAGTGATGTGGGCATGTAGTCAGTTGTCCGTTCCCTCTGAGTGATGTGGTCAGTTGTCCGTTCCCTCTGAGTGATGTGGTCAGTTGTCCTTTCACTCTTGAGTGATGTGGTCAGTTGCCGTTCCCTCTGAGTAATGTGGGCATGTGGTCAGTTGTCCGTTCCCTTTGAGTCATGTGGTCATTTGTCCGTTCCCTCTGAGTAATGTGGGCATGTAGTCAGTTGTCCGTTCCCTATGAGTGATGTGGTCAGTTGTCCGTTCCCTCTGAGTGATGTGGTCAGTTGTCTGTTCCCTCTGAGTGATGTGGTCAGTTGTCCGTTCCCTCTGAGTGATGTGGTCAGTTGTCCATTCACTCTGAGTGATGTAGTCAGTTGTCCGTTCCCTCTGGGTGATGTGGTCAGTTGTCCGTTCCCTCTGAGTGATGTGGTCAGTTGTCTGTTCCCTCTGAGTGATGTGGTCAGTTGTCCATTCACTCTGAGTGATGTGGTCAGTTGTCCGTTCCCTCTGAGTAATGTGGGCATGTGGTCAGTTGTCCGTTCCCTTTGAGTCATGTGGTCATGTGGTCATTTGTCCGTTCCCTGTGAGTGATGGCGTCATGTGGTCAGTTGTTTGTAGAGGAACAAGCTTGTGCTGGTTGGAAACCAAGGAAAGCTTATGTGGTCAACTGACCACTGTATATACATTTTGTACATGTAATTTATATTCTCTTTATAAACTTCCTTAAACCTAATCAAATAAAACTTCATTGGGGATTGGCAGAATGGCATGTTTGAAAAATAGAGTGACCTACTTTGTCTCTTTTAATGAAGAGTAACATGGTGGGACTATCTATGGTGAAATTGCTCGACATTTGAAGTAGATTACCATGATAACAGGTTCATTGTCATTTAACATGAAGCTTAATACATATTTTCATTTATGCTATGGCATGGCTTTATTAGGATCGTTGGCTGTCTGACGTCTGTCTGTTGTCCAGTTTGATTGTTTACACTATAGCATCCATATTTTTTTAGCAATCTTAACCAAACTTGAGTAAGATGTCAATGGTCAGTAGTGTTCAGGCAAGTTCAATTTTGGGCCAAATCAGACTGTCAGATCAAGGGTTATGGCCCTTGATTTATCAAAATAATGTCATGTACAACACTATGTTTACACTCTAGCTCTTTTATTTCTCCACCTATCCTATGTATATTTATGTAGAATGTGTACATGTAAGGTCTAGGTCATGTTATATTTTTGGCCAGATCAGACTTGCCGGTCTAGAGTTATGTCACCTTGAGGTACCCAAAAATGCCAAATTTCTTTGTCTTTACACTTTAGTCTTGTTTACGCTGTAGAGGCCACATTTTTGGACCGATCTTGATGAAACATGGTTGCAGTGTGTATTTTTTATAACTACTAGGTCAAGATCGCAACTGTCAAAATGTCAAAAACGAGTTCAACTGTTCAAATCATAAACTTATTTGTGCTGTAGAGGTAAAATGTTCAATCTGGTTTACATGAAACCTGGTCAAAAAGTTTGTCTGAATGAAATCTTGGTCATGTTCAAAATCGGGGTCAACAACTCGATAACCTGGTCACATTAAATCCTGTTCATGCTTCAGAGGTTATGATTTCTACCCGATCTTCATGAAACTTGGTCACAATGTATTTCTCTATCAATTTTCACGCCTTCATAATTTTGACACAACGTGGCACATCAGTCTAATTCAGCCAAAATGTCACTGTACTTGGGTGAGTGATATAGGGCCATCATTGCCCTCTTGTTGAATGTCACTGAACTTGGGTGAGTGATATAGGGCCATCATTGCCCTCTTGTTGAATGTCACTGTACTTGGGTGAGTGATATAGGGCCATCATTGCCCTCTTGTTGAATGTCACTGTACTTGGGTGAGTGATATAGGGCCATCATTGCCCTCTTGTTGAATGTCACTGTACTTGGGTGAGTGATATAGGGCCATCATTGCCCTCTTGTTGAATGTCACTGAACTTGGGTGAGTGATATAGGGCCATCATTGCCCTCTTGTTGAATGTCACTGAACTTGGGTGAGTGATATAGGGCCATCATTGCCCTCTTGTTGTTTTATATTGAGGGCTGAAAGCAAAACAAATTTGTCCGCATACAAATATAGTAGCAGACTTAGAGTTTGCTTTTGCATCTCATGATGTGTTTCCATTATTTTCTTTGCCAAAGAGCAGAAGTAATCAAATGTTGAATTATATATAAGATATTGCAAATAAGATTGTTTATAGAACTAGAAAGCTGTGAAAGTATGATGATATTTTGGTCCTGTCTTCATTGGGTCAATTTTCTGCATTTACTGTTGTAAGATATGGCATGTGTTTTCATTTTCATTTTGCAATAAAGTTGGCTTTAAATTATTAATGAGAGATGCATAGATATTTCTTTTTTGTGTTGTTTTATTATACCATTTTGCTAATTTCAGAATTTTGCTTGATGAATTTTTACTATCATTTTTGAATTTCTATCTCATTTTTCTCAAACAATACCAACTGTATGAAAGTAAGAATGGGTTTTAATTGTCAGCACTACATAGTTGCTTGCTTGCATTCAATCACACATTTGCTTGCAAGTACCATAGTTACATGGGAACAGCTAGTTTACTGCAAAAACAACTCAACTGATAATAACTACAGTATTTAGATAGTGTGGATATTTTGAATACATTGTGCAATGGAATGTTTAATTATTCTGATGATTATGGACCTAGTTTCACAAATAGCACTTGGTGAAGTTTTTATATTTATAACCAGGGTAAATATGTTAATTTTGTTCATGGTAAAAAAGTCGACATGTTTAATCATGATGACTTAACCTTTGTTTTGAATTGAACTATGAACTGCATCAGCTTTTGTTGCTTTAGGATTCGTGAACACACATTTGCTTAGAATGTTGATTATATATCATTTGTATTATAAATGTCCTTATTTTCATGGCAGTCAGATATTGCAGTCTTCCAGTATTTTCATTGATATTTGTATCACCAGTCAGTTAGTTTCAGTTGATGTGCTTTTTTTCATTTTCAGTCTAAATTTAAGTTTGTTCAGGCAATTACAGCAAAAGTGTTTCCTTGCAACATTAATATGAAATGTGTCTGATTACAGTAATGATTTTTGCTTAGTATTTCTGATACTTATTGATCAATACATCATATATGTAATTATTTATTTTGGCATTATGGTCACTGTATTTTTAAATCAGTAATGTCAATTAAACTACCAGAAAAGTTACAGATTATTTAAAGGTACATAGTATTATAGTTTGGACAAAATATCCTTAGTCATAAATATAAGAAAATTGGTGTTAATTTACTTGATACATATGTACTCTACAACACTGCATTGTTACTTTTCTTACAGGTTTACCAAAATCACAATTACAAGTGTCCAATGCCAGTATTTTCTATCCTGACCTACATACCTAGTTAGCGCCAGCATAGAAATACCTGTATTTGACTTGTGTCATGTGTCCTGACCTACATACTTAGTTAGCGCCAGCATAGACATATCTGTATTTGACTTGTGTCATGTGTCCTGACCTACATACCTAGTTAGCGCCAGCATAGAAATACCTGTATTTGACTTGTGTCATGTGTCCTGACCTACATACCTAGTTAGCGCCAGCATAGACATATCTGTATTTGACTTGTGTCATGTGTCCTGACCTACATACCTAGTTAGCGCCAGCATAGACATATCTGTATTTAACTTGTGTCATGTGTCCTGACCTACATACCTAGTTAGCGCCAGCATAGACATATCTGTATTTGACTTGTGTCATGTGTCCTGACCTACATACCTAGTTAGCGCCAGCATAGACATACCTGTATTTGACTTGTGTCATGTGTCCTGACCTACATACCTAGTTAGCGCCAGCATAGAAATACCTGTATTTGACTTGTGTCATGTGTCCTGACCTACATACCTAGTTAGCGCCAGCATAGAAATACCTGTATTTGACTTGTGTCATGTGTCCTGACCTACATACCTAGTTAGCGCCAGCATAGAAATACCTGTATTTGACTTGTGTCATGTGTCCTGACCTACATACCTAGTTAGCGCCAGCATAGAAATACCTGTATTTGACTTGTGTCATGTGTCCTGACCTACATACCTAGTTAGCGCCAGCATAGACATACCTGTATTTGACTTGTGTCATGTGTCCTGACCTACATACCTAGTTAGCGCCAGCATAGAAATACCTGTATTTGACTTGTGTCATGTATCCTGACCTACATACCTAGTTAGTGCCAGCATAGACATATCTGTATTTGACTTGTGTCTTGTGTCCTGACCTACATACCTAGTTAGCGCCAGCATAGAAATACCTGTATTAGACTCGTGTTTTGAAGTTCCAGGAAACATTTAAGAAAAGTTACAACACAATGTTTCAGAGTACGTCTGTGTGAAGGCATTAACATGCCATTTTCTCAAAATTATTGCTAAGCATAAGTTGATAGAAAATTGGACTGTCTACCTTTAATGTATATATGCATTTGTTTGACACTACATGTATATGATTCCTTGTTTCCTCTACAGGGTCAAGTGCCATTTGTTTTTGTTGGAACTGTGGAGAATATTAGCAATGCTAAAATACTGCTTGATTATAACTTAGATCATCTTAGAGTAAGTATGGGTTCACATTCTCAATTATAGACTTTAGATAGGGGACTATCAGGGGCCAAACAGGGGTCACTCTCCCCTTGAATAATTTCTTATGTTGACCCCATAGACTAGCACTGATAGGTAGTCGTATAACAATCTGCTGTATAAACTCCAATCTGGCTATAAAGATTTGCCATTATGGTCGCAAAATAGCCAATTTTATAATAAAATTGCATGAGATTTTCAAATCAATTTCTTGTTTATAAAATCTGGCTTCCAACTTTTAATAACTTAACGCCAGCTTCAAACCCTGTAATGTATCAGTAAGCCGTAAGAATCTCAATATTTGCAGTTGTTTGCATGATTGTCACGCTGAAGATCAGTACTGTTGGTATGTACTTAATGCAAGGTGCTTATTTCAGGTTCATGCAAACTTTGACTACAATAAGCCAGCATACTAACATCAGTGATACATATTTGTTGCATTTTAATTCTATCAAATGAATTGTTCAGAGATTGATACACAGTTTTCCGTATGTAGTGTGTAATATCTTGAGTATTTAGTAAAAACATAAAAAAGTACATATTTCCCCAAATGCTGTTGAAAATGAAAATTCTATTTTAGGTTGAGTACTGACCTCCAGTATTTTGACATTTAGATCAAAATCATTTTCAGGAATGTTGTCGTGTCTCCAAATTAATTCAAAATGCTTTTTTTTGCAGGAAGTTGAGCGATTGCGGCAAGAAAAACAAGAAATTGATCAGCAGCTACGAACATTGTCAGGCCCCAATTCTGGTCCCTATTTTCCTGCCCCACGAGAAAGACGGTAAGTTTTGAAAATGTAACATTGTTGAGCAATTGAATGTATACAATGTGTCTGGTTGTCAGTCATAGGTTAGTTACATAAATGCCAGTCCTTGAATATGGCTTTGGGTTCAAGTCCCAGGGTGGATGTAGACTTTGTCAGCGAGGCAGCTATCTAGCTGGTTTATAGAAGGTGAGTGGTTCTATCCAGGTGTCTAGAGCCCTTCCTCCACTCTAACAGCTCGGCAGGTCACAACATGACCCTGGCTGTTATGTGATATAAAGTCCCATTACAAGAGAAACAAAAGCAATCTTTGAATATGTAATTTATTATACTGAATGTTTCATTGGTTACTAAACATATATTGTTGTTATTTTAGGGACAGTAATGATCCATATTCCAGTGATCGAGATGATAGACGCGGTTACCGTGGTGGTAGGGGTCGTGGTCGGGGTCGCGGAGTTAGAAGATATAGTGATAGATACACAGGTGTGTACATATACCCTGAACAAAAAACTTCAGTAAACAGTTGTGTGCATATTTATCTGAACAATTTTGACCAATGGTCGAGCACATAGTAATGGTTGTAGAATTTTACAGTATTAGAAATATGGTATTCAGAGTTACAATTTCAGCTGTACTCAAATTCACTGAACTGTTTTTCTAATCAAAAGTTTAAAAATACTTATAATAATAATAAGGACTTTATTAATAGAGACAAGTTAGGGAATAGCACAATTTCCCCTGCAAGCCTCTTAGAACAAATGTTTGGAGTATAATGTACAGGAATAAGAGAGAAGTCGATGGCAGATTTATTTATCTGGCAAACAAAGGTGCTGAACGTTTTCATTGTTTTACCCTCCAGATGACTCGGAACATAACACTGGCCCACTAGACTGGAATACTGAGGTTATGAAAGAGGAACGTCGACAATCTGGTTACCTTACCGACAGTGTTTTAAGTCGTGGTGGTCGTGGTTACAGAAGTCGAGGTCGCCCTCGCTTACCTAGAGGCAGAGGAGGGTTTACTTCCAACAGAAATTCAGGTATGTAACACAGTCATCACTTACACTCCGAACTCAAATCACAAAATTTACTCTTTAGTCTGATAATGAAAATTTGAGTGTGAGAGTGCACGAAAATGTCAAATGAGTGCTGAATATAATTTAGGTACATTTTGTTTTGAGATTTTACGGTAATTATGCGATTTGGGAGAATTTACTTAATTATCAATCCTAGATCTCATATTATACCGCAATTGTACCAATATGTGCCACAAAGACTAATTCAGCATTTTGATATATGTTCACACTCAATTCAATAGTTTATTTGTTATAGGCCACCAGCCCAAGACAACATATTATGTATAATATATGTACTAGTATGGGTCACTATCACTATCAGACGCAAAAGTAAATTTTATGATTTGACAGCTGATTGTAAGTATCTGTTATAATCCTGGCTCCAATTCTGTTTGCATTAAACACTCGTTTATTTACTTGTGTTAAACTGTGATGCAATTGTTCTTTGATCAGCACACTGGTTGTCTATGCTTCATGGTCATTGCTTATAGATAATGCACGATTGGAGTGTTTGGTGCAAAAATATTTTATTTCTGTTAGATAAAGAAGCTGATACGATATATTTAGGCCAAACCCTCCAACAAACGTTTGTTTGTCATACTTAAAATGTTTAATTTTTCAATTTAGTTTCAATTCAGTAAAATTTGAAGGTTTGCTTTTATTTATGTTGCTACGTAGAACTTTCCTGCATGTCATCACAAGTTTCCTTGTATTCTCTGCTGCTGAATTCGTTCAAACTACAGATGATGGTTTTTTTTGTCATATTTAGTTGCATGCCTGTAAAAATGGTCACATGGACCTGTGAAAACTGAATGAAAATCATTATCTTTTGTCGATCTGTGGCAATTGAGTGTTAACAGGTGTCTTTGTCCTGTAAAACTTTCTAAAAATTCACTTGCTTTTGTAAATTTGAGTGGGTGGAGTAAACTATAATCTTGTGCACAATTAACATTAGATGTAGTTAGACTTGTATGTTTTTGTTGCATGATTATGTTGTGTTTACAGATTTCAATTCAAGTGGTTGGCGTCCACCTAGACAGAGAGATGATAACTATAAAAGTATGTTTACATTCATTTGTTTTATACAAAATTCAGTGGTCTTAAAGTACAAGTGCAACCTCAGTGGATCAACACTATTTGGAAGATGAAATGTTAGCTGCTGTTGCAAGGGTTTTTGCTCTAGAGTGGTCAAATTTGGAGTATCTTGTTACTTGGGGAAAATTGCGTTGTTGTCACGGTTACACGGTATATGCCTATGTTTCATGTTTGCTGGTATCATTGAAGTTGTTAAAGAAGACTGTTAGTCAAGAATGGTTGGATTTATTTCTTAAAATAGATAATTTGGATCAATGTTTTTCTTCAGGTAGATCAGTATATGCTACTAGTCCTTTTGCATATATTATGATGTAATATTATTTTCCTTTCAGCTTCATACGACACTGATGACAGATATGATCGTACTGACAGATCACGGCGCCGAATGACTGATGATGATGACACCGTCCTTGATAATGCTAGCGTCAATAGTCAAGACCAAGGTAGGATGTAGTTCTGTGTCTAGCTTTCTTTCCATTATATCTTGTATTTGAATCTTGAGGCAATTTTAATTTTCAAAAAAAAAAATATTATATGTTTACCAAATAATGCTATATTGAATAGCATGCAGAATATATATGGCATTATATTTTACAGATTATAGTGACAGTAGGTCAGGTAGTGATAAACGACGTCGTAGAAGACGCATGCGTCCTGGTCGTGGTAACAGCAGTGCAGCGTCGGGTACAGAAACGGATACTAGTGTCTCAAATTATCCTCCTCGGGGTGGAAACCTGGCCCCATCTCGTGCTAATGCATCTAGAAATGACAATCGTAATGAATCTCCTGCTCCAAGATCAGCAAATGGAGATCGCCAGAATGAGGCTGCGCCAAAGGAGCAGCGGGAATCGCGTCGAGGTGGTGGTGGTGGTAATAATAATCGTCCTCCATCAAAAAACAGCGTCTCACAGAGAAACGGTCAGAAAGAAGGAGCTAATAGTGAAATAGATGCTGGTAAAGACAGCCAGAATTCAGTTTCTAGTATGTCAAAACCAAAGAATATGGTAAACGGCGAGTCGGCGTAAGAGAAATGGTAATAAAATGTTCAAAGAAAATGGCTAATTAATCCAATCGTATACTAATTAACCATTGCGTAAGTTGTTGCTGCAAATTCATTGGCTGATTTTTAGATTGTAGAGATATTAGGAATGAAGTGACACAAAAAAGTGACCAATCAGATTGCGCTGTACCAGGATATGCTTGATTTATGGACTAATAGAGAGTAATGGAACATGTTCTGCTGTTCCTGAAATCTAATCGAACTATGACACAATTCATGATTATGACATTTATCCATACTAAATTATGACATATACACCAGATATAGACAATTATTCCGTTAATGTAGTGAAAATACACCAAGTTAAAAGGAATAGAAAAACCTCGAAAACAGAACAGGGCGTGAAAAACGAACTTCCTGTATGACAGAATTTCAGTCATAAAAATTGAAGAACATGCAGAGTTGTGGAAACGAAATCCATTAAAGAACAGACATAGATGACAAAAAATGACAAAAAGTGACTAGTTAAACATGGCTTATTTCATTCAGTTATTTGTATGCTTTTGTATCATCTGCTGGTTTGTGTTGTGTACAAGTTGAAGCCAGCGTAACTATGTCATGCATGTTATCAAGTGTGTGAAAATTTCATCATTATAGTCAATTTCGTACAATCTCTGAAAGAAAATTCATTATTGTTAGTTGTTTTTTTTGGGTAATTTTTTTAAAATGATGTTAGAATGATGTACATGTTCAATGCTTCCAGTTATATGAGTTTGTTGAATGTTAATTTTGTTTCAACTTTTACAACACTATTTACATAAAAAGATAAAAAATGTTGTTGAAGTGCAATACAGATCAAATTGCCGCAGCATTAGAGTCACAGGTCGCCTGACAGTTCTGCAAATTTAACCAAATATCATGATACCTGTAAGGCATGGAGACCCTTGTTCACATTAAACATAGCCGCTTACTTTCTCTTATTAAGGTGCTCTGTTTTTTACAACTCTTCCAGTTATCCAGTGGGCAAGTTTGATAGAAATAGAAGAAATTCAAAAATTATTGTGTCGAAGTGTTATAATATTCTTCTCTCACCTTCAGTGTTTGCATATTTTATTTTTTCCGAATATAATACATTGAAAGCATCCAGTTGTGTGCCGTGTCTGATTTTTATTATCCATATCAATATTGATTTATGCATATCTAACGAACCTTGTATGGTAATTAAAAACATTATATGTATGATCTGCTGACTGTCATACCAGAAAGAAAAGGTAATGTTTTGTGTGGTTCATGTCTGTGTTGTTTTGTGGTTTCTTGTTTTTACACTACAATTTTACTGCCAAAGCAATCTCTTAGACTCCAGGTCTGGCAGAAGCTGCAAGTTTGGGTCAGGAAGACAAATTTGAGGAAGCATTGTTATTGACAAGTCAAACGTGTTTTTATCAATTTTTACCAATATTCAATTCTGATTAATGTAACTTACTGATTCAAGTTTATTGTTTGTATGTTTTGTGTTTTGTTGATAAAAATTCTGACATGTTAACTTAATGAAAGTTTGGTCTTACCATTTCTATGCTGTGTAATGTTATCTTGTGTTTTTGACTTGTGTAATTTATGCAACGCCTGTATTTATCTACGTTGATGTTTACCCGTGTATGACCTTTATGTCAATGTAAATTAATTGCCAGATTATCATCCATTTTTACAGTAAAAAAGGGTCAGGGGTGAAGCTTTGTCCAAAACAAGGGTCAGGGTGGGGATTGGTCATAAACAGGAATAGGGTTGAAGATTTGTGAATGAAAAATGTTGGGACTGCTAAAAATAAAGAATCGAGCTGGAGACAGTTAAAAAATAAGGGGTCATGCAGGGAACTTAACTAAAATAAGGGATTGAGAAGGGACCTGAACTAAAATAAGGGGTCAAGCAGGGAACTGACCTGAAATATGGGGTCAAGCAGGGAAGTGAACTAAAATAAGGGGTCAAGCAGGGGACTGCATGAAAATTAGGGGTTAGACTGGATGACAATCAAGCAATTAAATTATTAAGGCCCATTGTATTATCACCTTAACTTGTTGATCACTGGCCATATGACAAGAAATGCATGTTAGTATCTTCACTAGTAATTATTGATTCTGAAAACTAGAAAAAAGTCTGGTATGCTGTGGTGTGTATATGAACACCTACAATTATTTTAAGTTTGAACTTCTGACACTTTGTGTTGAATGCCTATGAATGATATGAGCATATCTTTATGAATGACTGATGCTGTATTTGTGTTGTATATCATGGATTTATCGAAGAAAGTAATGTTGATATCAGCGCTATACTATAAGTTCGCCAAATTTGCATGTTGAGTCAAAATATAAGAAAGAACGTATAATGACAAAAGACTCTGCTCCTGATTTTTTTTGCTTTTATAATCATTTGTTATGCAAGATGTGGATTTCATAGCTCAAAGTTTATCAGCTTTGACAAAAAAAATTGTGATCAAGTATTATAGTTTTATAACTGTGTAAATAGGTATGACTGTACAGTGTTTTGTATGTTTGTTATACCTCTGTGTTTATATCCCTGTCTCTCTCTCCGTACTTGGCATAAAATGTCATTCTAATGAAAGGCTTGTTTTCATGTTATTTTTACTCCAGTTGTGCCCTATATTCATTGTATTTCATATTATTTATTACTTCATTAATTGATCATTAATTGTTTAGTCAGTGTCTGTTCTATGTAATCCAATGTGCGTGTTCATTTTGTTGATGCTTTTTGATGCTTTTTACTCGGAGTATATGCATTTTTTCATCTATCAAACACAACAAGGTAACATAACTAAGTCAATATCGCTGTAACAATGTTTCAATTCCTTATGCTATGACTTGTTGATCATTTAATCCTAAACCTAAAACCTGCTTCATAGATCTGTCATCCTGGGTAGATTTGTGAACTGACCGGATCTACCTTATTATTAATTACATCTGTAATCGGTTAGAATCTTATAATGGCTTTGCTGGGATGATCTCCCTGACAGGTGTATGAACAATGACCAATTAAAATTACTTTGTGGGGGGGGGGGGGGTAAATCTGTTTGTGTGTGTGAGGGGGAGAATGTTCTTGAATAGCTCTTGTAATGGACAATCTACATTGTAGCATTGTAACTTATACTTTTTTGCCTTATTCTGCATGACTAGGAAGCAGATATCATCACCAATTTTGATAATAAATAATCTAGAAAAGCTTGAAATTTTTTAGTGTTTTAAGTCCATGTAAGGTTTGAGATATATTTAAAGACAGAAAATAAAGCTAAGTGGTTAAGCTAAACTCCACAAAATTTCTCCTCAAAACCATAATTGTCTTCAAATCTGCTAGACAGAAATTTGACGATTTTTTGACTGTCAAATAACATGCTACAAAATACTGATCATGCCAATCTTGACACATCATTTTCGAAGCAACTTAAGATGCCGTAGGTTATCTGAGGTAATGAACTGAAGTAGATGTAGACAGACCAGTGTGCAGTGTAATAAACATGTTAGTTAATGTTTATCTGTGACAATAATTGGTTGTGAATATTGATTGATTGGGGTAATAATCAGTTTAGTGTATAGATTTTTTTTTCGGGTAATATAGTTACAGGAATTATCTTAAAGACATTAGCTCTCTGGTGTAGTAATAACTTTGTAACTGGGTGTGGAGAAATCCGTGTGTCCGGATTATGACGGATACTTACAGGCAGCACTCAGATCACACTATTTACTCTTGGTAGTTTGATAGTGAATGTTTTAGTGTGGACAAAACGCAGGAAAATGTCAAATTAGTGCTGAATATTTCTTTTTACCATTTTCTTTGAGATTTTAGTGTGGTTACTCCCACAGCTCATATTACATACACAGGTCTAAGAAAATGTGCCGCCAAGAATATGCAGCACTCATTTAATATTATCAGACATTTTTCACACTCAGTATGAGTCAATGTCAGTCAGTCAGTGTGTAATTCTTAGATTTGAGTGCTGAGTGTACCTATCTGTTATCATTCCGGGCCCTGGCATGTGGTCCTAACGTCACTAAAATTAGTTTAAAGGGGAATAATTCAGTGAATACAAGCAAAGCAAAGAGTTAATTCCTCTTGTACAAATGGTATAAGCCTGTTACTGGAGTGATAACTCTTTGTCTAAATGGTATAAGCCTGTTACTGGAGTGATAATTCCTCTTGAACAAATGGTGTAAGCCTGTTACTGGAGTGATTTGAACGGTTCAGAAACTTAGTGTTGTGTTACGTTTGAATGTAAATACATGGTTTCGTCACTTGTAGTGGATTTTATTATTCTGTTAAATAAGAAGGTATCTTATTACTGTCCGTTATTGTATACATATTTAGTGAATTTCTGAGTTACTAATAATTGTGTGACTGTTGCTATGGTGATGGGCATAATTGTTTGAAGATTTTGACTTGAAGTGTGGTTGAAATATGTTCATTATTTGAAGATCATAACTAGCTACCGGTATAGATAGAAATATGTGCCTAGAGGGTTACTGTTTTGCTGGGAAGGAGGCTCTGTCTACTTACCGCCTACACTATTACCCGAAAGCCAAGTATTTCCATCCGCTTACAAAGCCGGTGATAGATTCTTTTCTTGCATACCATTTTGAAGAAATAAGAACGAGATGATGATTTAAGGACTTTTGTTATAGTTGGGTATGAATTGATAAAGTAATTCAAGTTATCCGATGTTATTTCAGCAGGAGACTCATTCTACACGGAGGGGTGTATGATAGGAGTTTTCAAGCACCAGTGTAAATGTGGGAAATACCACTCTGGGATGCAAGTAATAAGAATTTGGATTGAAGTTTAAATGATTGATAACAGTATGAGTTATGTTAACAGTATGAGTTATGTTAACAGTATGAGGTATGATAACAGTATGAGTTATGATAACAGTATGAGTTATGATATCAGTATGAGTTATGATAACAGTATGAGTTATGATAACAGTATGAGTTGTAACAGTATGAGGTATGATAACAGTAAGTTATGACTGAATGAACCTTATGAGCTTTGATGACAATATAACACTCACATTGAATCTTCATACAATCAATGATTTAAGACATACATGTAAGTTATGAACCTTTACCACATGTTTAGTCGTTCTCCTAAAAGCTTATCTCATAAAGTTTGACCAGGGTTTATGGAATGGACTCGTGAAACTGTAGTTCTTCCAAACACTTGGTTAGATGAAGTTTAAATTCGGTGGCAAAGAAACATGTGGTATTTTTGAGGAGTAATTTAATTCAACATGATCACATGCATTGTAGACCATTTGAGGCAAGTGTTGTAGTTAGGGTCTTGATTCCCTGGCGGCACTAGTTAGTGCAAAGTTTACTGTGTTTTATAAGGTTATGGACATTTGTCCTGGTTGATAATCTATGGCCTATGTTCTGTTAGTACCGAATGCATAAACTTGTAACACATTGCAATGGTAAAACATGCATGATAAAATCCAGTCAGGATGATTTACACAATTGTTATTTGCTGAAAGATAAACCTGTGGAATTAGGCCATAATAAAATATTGTTTGTTTGGTATAATCCTACCTACCAATGAAAATGGCCCCTACTCAAAAAATGTTTTCAGGGATCTAAGAGGGAAATTGTTTAGCAGCCTATTCAATAGTAACACTAGCTTGTCTATAAAAATAATTAAAACTAAGTAATTAGCTACCTACCTACCCTTGTAAGCTTTGCTGGGTAGGGTTTTGGGTTTTGCCAAAACAAACACTTTTTTAAGAATAGCCTAAACATGGATATACAGTTTGGACATAGCTTTTTTTGACAACCTTCTATCCGAAAACTTGTTTTCTGAAATAAATATCGGGTCCTGATGTATCTTCCTAGGTACGGCGAATTGTAACTGTATTATTCGAAATAAAATATCAGACCATATGAATTGGAATGAATGAGGTCTGACTTTATATGTAACCAAGCAAACATGGACTAATGAGAATAGGATTGTTACATCTACTTGGGACGTAGAAAAGTCCATGTTGATGATGTAATAGTGTGTGCTGACCGG
Source organism: Mactromeris polynyma (assembly GCA_032209605.1). Lineage (NCBI taxonomy): Eukaryota > Metazoa > Mollusca > Bivalvia > Venerida > Mactridae > Mactromeris > Mactromeris polynyma. The sequence continues at coordinate 10,391,847 of JASFXZ010000020.1, read as the reverse complement.
GGTCCTCGTTCACAAACATTGAAAGACTCAAACTTGGACTTTAAATTAGCAAAAGTTATATTTACCAGCCTTTTGAATTCATTAAATCAAAATGAATGGAATTTTGTGTGGATAATTGTTGATTCCCACTGCACACTTTTGGTAATTTTTATTAAATTATATGTTGTTATAAAAACATAGGAGCAAAAAGAACATTTAGCTTTTTGAAGTCCTAAGTCTGAGTTTCCGTCTTGTAATGTTTATGCATAAGACCTATACCATAAGATAATATATACTTTTGACCATGCAGTAAGACCTGTATACTGATGTACATAGAAAAGTTTACAGTGTAACAAGATGTATAGTAGAACATTAAGAACAGGATTGTCTATGCAACAAGATATGTTTTTCATGCAACAGGACTTGAGGGATAATACAAATCAATGTATTACAAGTATATGTGTTAAATCTAGCCATAATAAAACAATTGTTTGTTTGGCATAAACCTACCTACCAATGAAAATTAACCCTAATGAAAATTTAATGAGGGATTTAAGTGGGAATTTAAGCAGCATATTGATAATTAATGCTTGTATGACCAAAAATAAGACAAAATAATTACCTACGTTCCTACCCACCTAAATTTTGCTGGCTTGGGTTATGCAAAACAAACAATGTTTTAAGGATGGACTCAAACTGACTTTTCGATAGTGACAATTTGTACATGTTACCATGGTGTTGACATTGTGAAATCTTGAGTTGTTTTCATGTTTTCCCATATAAGCATGTATATACTCGAACAACAAGATGAACTCAAAAATGTGTCTTATTTAACAACAGTATTTTTCTGATATTGACTTGAAATATTTTGTGTCAAAGTAGTTATCTCTCTTGACAGATTTTCAAAAAGATAAATATCTTTGAAAACAGCCAGGCTTTGAACTACTAACCATTTTGGCATGCAGAAGTTATCTTTTAAGTGATATCACTGCCTTGGGAAGTAACTATCCTAAGAAATGACCATGCAATTTCAAGGGAGGTAATTACCTTTTGAATTGCTGTTGAACTCTCGCAAGGGAGGTAGCTCTAGATGATATGTAGAATATTGAATTGTCAATTTATCATTTATTTCATTACTACTCATTATGACATGTGCTTTAGTTAAAAGGTTAGGTTTTTGATCACAGTAGATCTTAGTTAAACATGGATCTTGTTTATTTGATGATAATTGAAAAATAAAATTATTCAATCTCCCTGTCAGAATGTTTGTTATTTAGTTGAAGTTCTTCTCAGACAATCCAGGAATACACACACTGTCCTAGAAGTCCTTCACGGACAATCCAGGTATACACACTCTGTCCTAGAAGTCCTTCACGGACAATCTAGGTATACACACTCTGTCCTTCACAGACAATCCATGTATTCACTGACTGTCCTAAAAGTCCTTCACAGACAATCCATGTATTCACTAACTGCCCTAAAAGTCCTTCACAGACAATCCATGTATACACACTGACCTAGAAGTCCTTCACAGACAATCCATGTATTCACTAACTGCCCTAAATGTCCTTCACAGACAATCCATGTATACACACTGTCCTAAAAGTCCTTCACAGTCAATCCAGGTATACACACTGTCCTAGAAATCCTTCACAGACAATCCATGTATTCACTAACTGCCCTAAATGTCCTTCACAGACAATCCAAGTACACACACGTTGTCCTAGAAGTGTCCTAGAAGTCCTTCACAGACAATCCATGTATTCATTAACTGTCCTAAAAGTCCTTCACAGACCATCCAAGTACACACACGTTGTCCTAGAAGTGTCCTAGAAGTCCTTCACAGACAATCCATGTATTCACTAACTGCCCTAAAAGTCCTTCACAGACAATCCATGTATTCACACGTTGTCATAGAAGTCCTTCATAGACATTTCAGGTATACACACTGTCCTAGAAGTCCTTCACAGACAATCCAGTTATAAACTGTCATAGAAGTCCTTCACAGACAATCCAGATATACAGACTGGCCTAAAAGTCCTTCACAGACAATCCAGGTATACAGACTGGCATAAAAGTCCTCAGATAATCCAGATATACACACTGGCCTAAAAGTCCTTCACAGACAATCCAGGTATACACACCGTCATAGAAGTCATTCACATACAATCCAGATATACACACTGGCCTAAAAGTCCTTCACAGACAATCCAGTTATAAACTGTCATAGAAGTCCTTCACAGACAATCCAGATAAACACACTGGCCTAAAAGTCATTCACAGACAATCCAGGTATACACACAGTCATATAAGTCCTTCACATACAATCAAGGTATACACACTGACGTAGACGTCCTTCTCAGACAATCCAGATATACACACTGGCCTAGAAGTCATTCAAAGACAATCCATGTATACACGCACTGTCATAGAAGTCCTTCACAGACAATCCAGGTATACACACTGTACAGATTGACAGTCTATGTAGTGATGTTAGCAGTCGGGGTGTACAATTACTGGTACAGATTAACAGCCTATGTAGTGATGTTAGCAGCCAGAGTGTACTATCACTGGTACAGATTAACAGTCTATGTAGTGATGATAGCAGTCAGTGTGTACTCTCACTGGTACAGATTAACAGTCTATGTAGTGATGTTAGCAGTCAGGGTGTACAATTACTGGTACAGATTAACAGTCTATGTAGTGATGATAGCAGTTAGGTAGTACTATTACTGGTACAGATTGACAGTCTATGTAGTGATGTTAGCAGTCAGTGTGTTTTATCACTGGTACAGTTTAACAGTCTATGTAGTGATGTTAGCAATCAGGGTAACCTTCACTGGTACAGATTGACAGTCTATGTAGTGATGTTAGCAGTCAGGGTGTACTATCACTGGTACAGATTAACAGTATATGTAGTGATGTTAGCAGTCAGGGTGTACTATCACTGGTACAGATTAACAGTCTATGTAGTGATGTTAACAGTCAGGGTGTACTATCACTGGTACAGACTGACAGTCTATGTAGTGGTGTTAGCAGTCAGGGTGTACTATCACTGGTACAGATTGTCAGTCTATGTAGTGATGTTAGCAGTCAGGGTGTACTATCACTGGTACAGATTATCAGTCTATGTAGTGATGTTAGCAGTCAGGGTGTACTATCACTGGTACAGACTGACAGTCTATCTAGTGGTGTTAGCAGTCAGGGTGTACTATCACTGGTACTTATTGACAGTCTGTGTAGTGATGTTAGCAGTCAGGGTGTACTATCACTGGTACAGACTGACAGTCTATGTAGTGATGTTAGCAGTCAGGGTGTACTATCACTGGTACTTATTGACAGTCTGTGTAGTGGTGTTAGCAGTCAGGGTGTACTATCACTGGTACTTATTGACAGTCTGTGTAGTGATGTTAGCAGTCAGGGTGTACTATCACTGATACAGACTGACAGTCTATGTAGTGGTGTTAGCAGTCAGGGTGTACTATCACTGGTACTTATTGACAGTCTGTGTAGTGGTGTTAGCAGTCAGGGTGTACTATCACTGGTACAGACTGACAGTCTATGTAGTGATGTTAGCAGTCAGGGTGTACTATCACTGGTACAGACTGTCAGTCTATGTAGTGATGTTAGCAGTCAGGGTGTACTATCACTGGTACTTATTGACAGTCTGTGTAGTGATGTTAGCAGTCAGGGTGTACTATCACTGGTACAGATTAACAGTCTATGTAGTGATGTTAGAAGTCAGGGTGTACAATTACTAGTACAGATTAACAGTCTATGTAGTGATGATAGCAGTTAGGTAGTACTATCACTGGTACAGATTGACAGTCTATGTGGTGATGTTAGCAGTTAGGTAGTACTATCACTGGTACAGATTGACAGTCTATGTGGTGATGTTAGCAGTTAGGTAGTACTATCACTGGTACAGATTAACAGTCTATGTAGTGATGATAGCAGTTAGGTAGCACTATCACTGGTACATATTTTACAGTCTATGTAGTGATGTTAGCAGTCAGGGTGTTTTATCACTGGTACAGTTTAACAGTCTATGTAGTGATGTTAGCAATCAGGGTAACCTTCACTGGTACAGATTGACAGTCTATGTAGTGATGTTAGCAGTCAGGGTGTACTATCACTGGTACAGATTAACAGTCTATGTAGTGATGTTAGCAGTCAGGGTGTACTATCACTGGTACAGATTAACAGTCTATGTAGTGATGTTAGCAGTCAGGGTGTACTATCACTGGTACAGATTGACAGTCTATCTAGTGGTATTAGCAGTCAGGGTGTACTATCACTGGTACAGATTGTCAGTCTATGTAGTGATGTTAGCAGTCAGGGTGTACTATCACTGGTACTTATTGACAGTCTGTGTAGTAATGTTAGCAGTCAGGGTGTACTATCACTGGTACAGATTTACAGTCTATGTAGTGATGTTAGCAGTCTGGGTGTACTATCACTGGTACATATTGACAGTCTACGTAGTCATGTTAGCAGTCAGGGTGTACTATCACTGGTAAATATTAACAGTTTATGTGGTGATGTTAGCAGCCAGGGCATACCTTCACTTGTACAGATTGACAGTCTATATAGTGATGTTAGCAGTCAGGGCGTACCTTCACTGGTACAGATTGACAGTCTATGTAGTGATGTTAGCAGTCAGGGCGTACCTTCACTGGTACAGATTGACAGTCTATGTAGTGATGTTAGCAGTCAGGGCGTACCTTCACCGGTACAGATTGACAGTCTATGTGGTATTGTTAGCAGTCAGTGCATACCTTCACTGGTACAGATTGACAGTCTATGTGGTGATGTTAGCAGTCAGGGCATACATTCACTGGTACAGATTGACAGTCTATGTAGTGATGTTAGCAGTCGGGGCGTACATTCACTGGTACAGATTGACAGTCTATGTGGTGATGTTAGCAGTCAGGGCGTACCTTCACTGGTACAGATTGACAGTCTATGTGGTGATGTTAGCAGTCAGGGCGTACCTTCACTGGTACAGATTGACTGTCTATGTGGTGATGTTAGCAGTCAGGGCGTACTTTTACTGGTACAGATTGACAGTCTATGTGGTGATGTTAGCAGTCAGGGCGTACCTTCACTGGTACAGATTGACAGTCTATGTGGTGATGTTAGCAGTCGGGTTGTACTACCACTGGTACCGATTGACATTCTTTGTAGTGATGTAAGCAGTCAGGGTAACCTTCACTGGTACAGATTAACAGTCTATGAACTGATGTAAGCAGTCAGGGTTTACCTTCACTGGTACAGATTGACAGTCTATGAACTGATGTAAGCATTCAGGGTTTACCTTTGCCGGTAAAGATACAGGGTAATCAGTAATTGGCAAATATGATTTATACATGTTATTCAAAAGACAGTAACAAGTAGAAAATTGTTATAACAAAAATACATTGAGTGCATGGAACACTTAAAAATTTAAGTTAAAATGCAAAACTCATAAAATACAATTTACACTAAATCACAAGATGATTAGAATTGGTGTGAATCTTACAAATCACACGGCTGACAATCAAATTACATACATATACAAAGCATACAAAGGGACTTAAAGATGGATCTGACCCACCTCAAGGTAAAAGTGTTCAATGGGTCAGGCTGAGGCTAACACACACTTCTTCATACTTATTATTATCAATGCATATATTATTGTATAGGTAATGGTTGCTTTTCATGATTAGTAACTGCCTACTTAGTCAATGTATGTGTATATGTTGACCTAACTACTTGCAACAAAATTAGCGTTTGTGGAGCTTGAACCTTCTACCCCTCAACCACTATGCCTCCGTAATAGTCAGAACTAACTCATGCATGTTTGATACAGAAAATATCACATTTAAAAATAAACAAAGAATATACTGAGTGTAACATAGTGTATCACGTAATTAACTTGATGTGTCCATAGGACACAGATGCCCCGCAATAGGCTTTTCAAGGGCCATAACTCCTCTAACAATTAAAGAATTGTAACCAAAATCAAACTTAACCAGTATCTTATAATCCTATGCATATGTGCCCAATATAAATTCAATCCATCCATCCTTTCATCAGTGATTGATCAGAAACCAAGTTTTCACACAGACGGACAGACAGGGGTAACACTTTATGCTCTTTCGCCATTTTTGAATGGAGAGGCATACTTAAAACTATTCAAGAATATGTACACATAAAAATACAACTTGCTGACATGTTTACTATGCCATCACAAAGACAAAACTCAAAAAAAATTAAGATAAAGGAGCTTAACTAAATATCACACATGATCACTAAACAACATGGGCATTAAAGCTTTTACACATGATCAACAAACAACATGGGCATTAAAGCTTTTGCACATGCTCAACAAAGAACGTGGGCATTAAAGCTGTTGCACACGACCAATAAGATATTCACGAATTTACCAGCCTTTTCTTATCTTTTCGTTCTACCCTGTGTACCACATAAAGAAGCTTTTTTAATAAAGAAAAGACAATCTAAAATAATGGGCAAAAGCAAGAAAAACAATAATGTGACGTTGTTAATTAATGTGTATCATTTTTACTGCAATTCTGACATTTTATTTATCATTCAAATCATAGAAAGAAATGTATTAAACTCATATTGGGATCATCCTGTGACCTTTGTTTTCTTAAATAATTTCCATACTGGTACTTAAAATATGGAGTTCATGTCTAAATTTAAAGACCAAGTTTTAAAGACAAGGAAATGTTTTCAATTGGCTTTGTCTGTTACATCCATACTTATATCAGTACAATCAAATTTCTCTTCTTAAAATTTACTTCCTACAACAATTCCCACATGATGCTGCCAGGGATGATGTTTATAAACAAAGAATATAAAGCTTGAGCAAAACCAAAAAATGACCAAACAGGTACGCACCCTCTAAGCCTATATCCAGGACCAACCTTAGAACAATAACTGTAAACTTGGAATGTAAATGTATAACAATTATGCATAGTTTACCTTGGAAACAACATATCTATTGAGCAAAATACAAAATATTTCCCAACTAAGATGAAATGCACATTTTGGCACATTGTTTGCACAATAAATTTAACCAGCCATCCCACTAAACTTACAGGTAAACCCTTTCCCCTACATTTAACCAGCCAGTCCACCTTAACTTACAGGTAAACCCTTCCCCCTACATTTAACCAGCCAGTCCACCTTAACTAACAGGTAAACCCTTTCCCCAACATTTAACCAGCCAGTCCACCTTAACTTACAGGTAAACCATTTCCCCTACATTTAACCAGCCAGTCCACCTTAACTTACAGGTAAACCATTTCCCCTACATTTAACCAGCCAGTCCACCTTAACTTACAGGTAAACCATTTCCCCTACATTTAACCAGCCAGTCCACCTTAACTTACAGGTAAACCCTTTCCCCAACATTTAACCAGCCAGCCCACTTAACTTACAGGTAAAGCCTTTACCCAACATTTAACCATCCAGTCCACCTTAACTTACAGTTAAACCCTTCCCCCTACATTTAACCAGCCAGCCCACTTAACTCACAGGTAAATCCTTTCCACTACATTAATGAATAATTTTGATCTCTTTAAGGTATTATGCATAATGGATATTTCTCCGAAGGCAAATGAAACTTGTATTGATTGAATCTGTACTATAATGCGGATAACATTTCATAAATTTTTACCGTTCTAAAAAAAATGTTATGACATTCTTTCTACGTAAACTTCCTTCCTGAAAAATGTTAGCCGTACAAAAATTACCAGTAAATGGAAAATTACCATTTCACTTCTCATTTGTAATATTTCTTGCTTAGGACAGCATCTTTGTACTAATCAGATATGTAGAATAAAGTAATGTAAAAACAGCTACAAGAAATTCAAGGAAAGTGCTTTTTTTACATTTGTGCATATAGCATTTAAGAAATGGGCAAATTTCCTTTCAAAATTAAAATATTGTTAATTGCAGTTTACCTAGAATAAATTGATGTATCAATGGGGCATCAAATTGTCTGTCATAAAAAATGTTTACATTATCTAACACATAATATATCAAACTTTCAGAGACTTTTACCGTCCGGTTACAGCGCAATTTCATTTTGACGTGCACACTTCTCTGAGAAAAAGTCACACTTTTGTTTTTTTTTGCTTTTTCACATAAATATTATTTTTTCTGGAAAATTTATCGTAGCGTTGTTGTAAAACGTAATGATATTGACTGTGCAACGAAATCATGGTAATTTTTGGTCTCCTAATAACTAATTTATTTATTTTCAATATTTTGTCACTGAAATTTGTATTTACCTCCCTCTATGACAAATTTCAGGTTTTTTAATTAATTGCAATCGTTTGCTTTGAGAAAAACTTGTCGAAGAAATTTCGAATAGAATTCAAATAAATTATAAATGATAATATTTTTATATTAAATTTTGTAACAAGATTTATATGTTGCTTACTGAGCCATACATATACAATGGAAATGACATAAATTAAGTTATGGGTCTAATACCTTAAATAATTAATTAAAACCAGTAATCAGAAATTGAAGTAATTTGGCATAAACCAATCTCCTGACCATGTACTAGAATGGTTAAAATCAACATGGTCCCAAAAATAAACAAGCTCCACCCCCTTTACGAGCTTGCAGAAACTTCAATAAATACAAGTTAATCAAGGGTCAATAATTAAAAAAAGATTCGTAGGCAACCCTCAACAAAGTTCACTGAAAGACTCTGATTTGACAAACAATATGACAGCCAGGCACCAGCCCTGGGCCCGTATTCACTTACATTTTAAGCCATTTGAGACTTAGTCTTAAAAATGTTTCAAAGTGGTTGAACAAGAAATCACTCCCCAAAAGTGCTACTATTGCTACTGAAACATTTATACCCGCTTTCTTGATGCAACAATTCTCGTGAATATAAATTTTGATCTAAGGTCATCGAAATAAAAGCTTAAAGCTCAAACTGTAGTAAGAGTCTGAATTCTGAAATTTATTTTAGTGAATACAGGCCCTGGTTTCCATATACAGGACATATAACATCCTATCAATATTACTCCAGAGAACAAAATAGGGGCCATCAGGACCCTTTTTCGTGTTCTTTTCTATCATTACTGAACTGTATTGGGAATTGATTGATATGGAAGATGATTTGAATGTTATTGGAAGAAAGTAAGACAGGTTATAATCACTTGTAATTACTGTGACAGATCACTGATAAATAAGAGATTTCAGCGAGTGAAACCTTTGCAATATACATAACTAAGGGCAATAACTCAAGGAAATGTCTTGATTCGTCTACTTATAAATTATGATGGAAATATGCTGCCATTAAAACAATATAAAGCACATGACATCTTATTTTTTGAAAAACAGAAATCCTCAGAGTGCTGATGATTATGTACGATTTTTTCAGCGTCAGGAGGTTGTCACAAGTTCTCTCCCTTTATCCTGTCTAGGGTTGTATATATAGTACAATGAGTCAAACGGTTTTCACACCAGCCTTGCGTCCGGTTAAGGCTAACACTTGCTTGAGTTAAAAAAAACTGTGCACACATTTTGCTACTGAACGCTCTGTTTGCCAAAAAGTGCGCGCCCACTGTGTGCCCACTTTCTCGAGCAGCTCCGATGTAGCACGCAAATTTGAGAGCCGATGACTGCGTTCAATTACGGCGACTGTCGTTCACATTTTGTTTTGTAACCCAGGCCTACCGTATCACATTGTATGCACACGGGGAACCAAATTGGTGGTTCCCTGTCTTTACTGTTTTTGAGGCAGAGAACCAGAATACAAACGAGGCGGTCAATACACTTTTTAGCAACGCAAACTGTGAACGACTTCCCTTAGCCGTAACTGAACGCAAGGCTGACCTCTACATGTTTACATGTACTATAGAAGGGATCAAGGGAGAGAACTTGTTACAATCTCTTGTGACTTCAGTTTACTACAGCATCACAACTGATGTCGACTTCAATAAAGCCGGGTTTAAAAGCTCACTAGAGCTTACATTGTTGTTCACTGCATCAATTTAGAAAGCCAGGAAGCTGTTCAGTATAATGCTACCTCTCCTAACTGGTCCTCTCTTGAGCAACAACCTTCCTTCAACAGCATTATCATTTTTTCCTACACATAGAATATATTGTCCAGTCAATCGCTCTAGAGCAGCAACCTGTGAACAACAGGCAACACATGGTTCTTCCATAGTATGATGCAACAGAGAGGACTTGGATCTACCAAACCAAACACAACCATTATTTTGTACCACAACATAGTGTCATCAAATCTTATTATCACATACTGCATACTTAAAAGTGGCACTAATGTAACATTAACTGAAGTACACTCAATGGCTAAAATTGATATCCCAACATCACATCGTTTTTTTAATATAATAATTCCACGCATAGTCTTTCATTGACGTTTTTTTAACAAAGCATAGTATAGTCTTATATCTTGAAAAATGCCTTTCTAACAACATGTATATTCAATCAGGCAAGAAAACTGTCTTATGGTGACAGTAAGTAGTGTTAAGAAATAGACCCTCAAGTTTCCAGCACCACCCCTTGTAAATCAGCCTTCAATGTATTTTGGTTTGTATTTTTTTCTATTCACAGTTTGAACTTTTGCCATATATTTTCTATTATATTTAAAGATGACCAGCATGACATTTTAATATTGTTATCAGACTTCCATTTCTTTGCTAGTTTTGAGCTATTGACATGGGGAATTGTCTCGATGGAGGATCCAATGAGGATTTGCAAAATACACATGTATAGCCAGCTTCTGCTCTCAAAACTTTGATCACGAGTTTGAATACATCTATCAGTGTTCATACTTCCATTTAATGCAATGAGGGTACCTACTCCCGTTATTTAGCAATTTATTGTGTGTGAATACACCCTCTTTGTCTAGCCTTGCAATAATTTCTTTTACCAGCACTATCGGGCGGTGCCATTGTTAAATCTCGTGGAATTATTCTATTTACATGTCACCAAGAGTGATACGTGGTGTGTGTCAGTATATGCATACTCGACTCATTAATCCTACGCAGTATCATTACAGTCAAGCATGTATTATTATAATTATTTACCCTCAAACATACTGATCATTTTGGGAACTCAATTTTGACCGTTCAGTGTACATGCACTGTCTATCACTAAGGCATATCAATATTTGCTATGGTGACTGGCATCATCAACGTCAATTTGTGGCTGATTCTGAAAATGTCTTCTTAAAGCTTCTATCAATGACTCCTTTTCATCTATTGAAAAATGAACATATAAAATAAATGTAAAAATGCACAAGTTTTGAAAATGAAACATGTTGCTTAAATATCGCATTTTATTCAGATGAAGGTTAAGATTATTGGAAAAGGTGACCTTTGAAATCATTGATTCGGCAACATGCATATCAACAATTTCGATATATATGGTATGAGAAGTATCGACGATCGTCAATATATCAAGTATCATTAACTAAAATGCTATTTACATGCTTGAAGTTTATGATTTCATATATTTTCCCCTCTAGTCTTTTCATCTTGTTTCCTCACTATTGTGAAGCATGTGTGTATTTTGACAAAACAAATATAAATATGTGAATGAACTTCCGTTATATATTTTTCCTTGAACACATTCGTTAGGTAAAGCGAAGGTTTGACAGCGCACCAAACCCATTTGTGTTTTGGGTGAATTTTCTTCGTTTTCAGGCATTTACTCGTATTTATTAATCGTAACTTAATGTAAGAAAAATAAAATAAGGATATGGACAATGTAAAGTTACATCTTAAGATGTTTTGTGAAGATTTTATTTCAAGAGGCTGCAACTTTGGGACAACACAATCTTCTATATGGGTCTCAACAAAACAAAAAGAATGTGATAACCATGGCAACAAGAAAGTGCTGTCCAAGAATAACACTTAAACATAGCAGGAAAACAAACCCACATACCATCATAATATACAAACTCCACCAATTCTGTCATATCCCCGTATTTTTTCGTAATGGTTTCAGTACGCAAAATTTGCGGGACAAGTTCAACAATTTTCTTTGCTTGTACGCAAATATCATCAGGCTTTAAACCAGCAAATGGATATCTGAGAGCCATCTCATGTAGACACTTATGTGGTGTACTGTACTCCGCGATAAAGCATTTACTCTGAAAATAATATTTTATTTTTTAACATTTTGTACAAAACCCTTCACAATGCCTAATTCAGCTGCGAGTACTTTTTGAGATCTCTATCCGTGAGTACTGGTAAGTAACTCAGGAAGTCATCGAGAGTCATTAGTATAAGTTGTAAAAACTTGGTTAATAATCGATGTAAAATAAATAAACTTTATCATAGAGAAACAATTACTGAGCGTTTTCATGTTATCCTGCACATTGATCCCTACTGGGTGGACAGTGCTGCCAGTTGGTACGGGAATCATAGTGTTAGTGTCTGTGCTGTGAGCAGGTCCCCGGCTCCAAAAAAGTGAGGTTGCTTGTAGAAGATAAATATGACTGAGTTAGATCTTGCCTAGTTAATGGTCAGGATGTCATCCACAGTCAAACAGCACATCTACCGCAGATCCAAGTCAGTCATTTTATCATCTAAAACATTAAACTAAATAAAATTTAAACTAGCTATACAATAGCAAACCTACCTGCTGACGTTCTGAGTCTGTATACTTGTACATATGTAAATAAAATGGTCGATCTTGCTGCCCACCTGTATTCTCCAACACTGGTGAAAGTTTGCCGACCTTTTTAACTTCAAAGGGTCCTCTGAAAATCAAAGTACTGTATGTACCACACAGAGTGTTATACGTCTTGTTTTATGTACCTAGCACTAATTTGCCGCTTTGGGATTACCCAGGGAATAGACAATAGTCTAATTCCCCACACTAGGGTAAAGCATTTTGTCTAAATTCCCAATGGGAGATGCTAATTCCACACTTCCCGGATCTATTAAAATTCCGGCCAATGTCAATCTCCCTGGACCAGGAATCATTTGGGATGTCAAATTCTTACCTGTTTGGAATCATATATCCTAAATATTGGGGGTAAACATTGATAAGTGCATTTTTGCCCATTTAAACCTTTAATGCTTAAGTGCTGATAAACATCATTCTAATGGCATCATTAACAACCACAACAGAATGTACAATCATATACTTACACACAGCGGTAGGTGTCTTACATAATTTCAGTGGCAGAGTGTGTCTTACTTAATAGCAGGGGCATGGGTATCTTACTTAAACTGCTGGGGACAGGGGTGTCTTACTTAAATTGCTGGGGACAGGGGTATCTTACTTAAACTGCTGGGGACAGGGGTGTCTTACTTAAAATCACAGGGGCATGGGTATCTTACTTAAACTGCTGGGACAGGGGTGTCTTACTTAAACTGCTGGGGACAGGGGTGTCTTACTTAAACTGCTGGGGACAGGGGTATCTTACTTAAACTGCTGGGGACAGGGGTGTCTTACTTAAAATCACAGGGACAGTGGTATCTTACTTAAATTGCTGGGGACAGGGGTTTCTTACTTAAAATCACAGGGGCAGGGGTATCTTACTTAAACTGCTAGGGACAGGGGTGTCTTACCTAAACTGCTGGGGACAGGGGCGTCTTACTTAAACTCACAGGGGCAGGGGTATCTTACTTAAACTGCTGGGGGAAGGGGTGTCTTACTTAAAATCACAGGGGCAGGGGTATCTTACTTAAATTGCTGGGTACAGGGGTTTCTTACTTAAAATCACAGGGGCAGGGGTATCTTACTAAAACTGCTGGGGACAGGGGTGTCTTACCTAAACTGCTGGGGACAGGGGCGTCTTACTTAAACTCACAGGGGCAGGGGTATCTTACTTAAACTGCTGGGGGAAGGGGGTGTCTTACTTAAAATCACAGGGGCAGGGGTATCTTACTTAAACTGCTGGGGGAAGGGGGTGTCTTACTTTAAATCACATGGACAGGGGTATCGTCCTCAAAATCACAGGGACAGGGGGTATCTTACTGAAAGTGCTATGGACAGGCATGTCTTACTTAAATTTACAGGGGCAGGGGGTATCTTACTTAAACTGCTTGGGGTAGGGGTGTCTTACTTAAAACTGCAAGGGCAGGGGGTATCTTACTTAAATTGCAAGGGCATGGGTGTCTTACTTAAAACTGCAAGGGCAGGGGTGTCTTACTTAAACTGCTGGGTGAAGGGGGTGTCTTACTTTAAATCACATGGACAGGGGTATCGTCCTCAAAATCACAAGGACAGGGGGTATCTTACTGAAAGTGCTATTGACAAGGGTGTCTTACTTAAAGTTACAGGGGCAGGGGGTATCTTACTTAAACTGCTTGGGGTAGGGGTGTCTTACTTAAAACTGCAAGGGCAGGGGGTATCTTACATAAACTGCTGGGGACAGTGGTGTCTTATCTAAACTGCTGGGGACAGGGGCGTCTTACTTAAAACTGCAGAGGGCAGGGATGTCTTTCTTAAAACTGCAAGGGCAGGGGTGTCTTATTTAGGAAAAACTACATGGCATGCATGAAAGGGATAGGCAGAGATGAGAACAAAGAATTTGTTCATAATAGATCTATAGGACTGGCATATGTACAAGCTTTGTATTACCCATCATTAGACTTTGGTTTCTCGTTTGCTTTCACGATGAAGTCTGTCTCCACATCACATGACTTTGATATAATCACAAACATCTTGTATATAAAACCACAAGATACACTATTGTTTTTTAGGCACTGCTGGATTCTTCCAACCAGATCTGCAAGATAAGATATTACAAATATATTACAAATGAAATAGTAGATTGTTAAATATTAGGGGAACAGAAAACTGTCCTAAACTCTATACATTGTCTACATAAATGTTTGGTGTTCTGGGTAACAAAAGAGATGCTGAGAAGTGCCATACCCTATCTAACTGTTCTGGGTAACCAAAGAGATGCTGAGACGTGTCACACAATATCTAACTGTTCTGGGTAACCAAAGAGATGCTGAGACATGTCATACACTATCTAACTGTTCTGGGTAACCAAAGAGATGCTGAGAAGTGTCATACACTATCTAACTGTTCTGGGTAACCAAAGAGATGCTGAGAAGTGTCATACACTATCTAACTGTTCTGGGTAACCAAAAGAGATGCTGAGAAGTGTCATACACTATCTAACTGTTCTGGGTAATCAAAGAGATGCTGAGACGTGTCATACACTATCTAACTGTTCTGGGTAACCAAAGAGATACTGATACGTGTCATACACTATCTAACTGTTCTTGGTAATCAAAGAGATGCTGAGACGTGTCATACCCTATCTAACTGCCACTCATTTACCACAGGATGACATGATGTTTAACCATAGGAAATTGTCCCGCGTTCTCTAGCCCATATATAGTACTATATATAAATACATGTTATTTGATGGATCCATGCGGCCGCCGCATTGACTACTGGATGTTGCCTGGGCAATCTATCACTGCCTTCACAAATAATCAAGATGATATATGCAAGTAGAAATCATAAGGCTGCGGTTTGTACAAATGAATAGTACAATAGAAACATAATATTCATGGCTCCCGAAAGATGCGGCAAACATAATAAAACATATATAGAGGTTTTGATAGTGAATAACAACTTTTTTACAGGTTTTTCAGAAAAAATAAAGGTTTTAAAGATTTTTTTGCAAAGATTAAAGGTTATTAAAAGGTGTAATGGTTTAACTAGCAGACCTGTCAACCTGAAGTCCTTCAGTGTAAGCTCCTACAGATGGCTCTCAGGCTAAATACCTTTAAATGCCCCTCTGCATTCTCCAGCAATTCTACAAATTATGCCTTCCATCACTAAAAGTCTTGTCCTCTGTCCTATAGTCTTTTGTTTCATGTATCTGTGTATCATTCTTTATTGCACATAATGTGTCAAGTCAAGTTAAAATATAATTATACGACTTGGCTTGACTTGTGTCACAGTTTTTGTTGAGGCCCACATGGAAGATTGGGTCTTTATTATCACTATTTATCATTAATTACAAAAGATGACTTGCCCATAAATACAACATACAAAAAGTACCAACCCAAGCCATCTGGAGATTTTTTCATCAAAGTAATTTTCAGATAATTGATGACATAGGCCCATGCTAACCCAGTTGCCACATCCCCAGCTGGCAATGTCTGCTCCAATCTTATGTTTCCTCCTTCAAAATAAAAAGAAGACACTTGTAAAGCATGTTTTATGAAAGGGAGGTAAGTGAAATTGGTCACGTTTTATGAAAGGAGGGTAAAAGAAATTGGTCATGATTTATGAAGGGGAGGTAAGTGAAATTGGTCTTTTTTATGAAAGGGAGGTAAGTGAAATTGTTCATGTTTTGTGAGAGGGAGGTTACTGAAAATTATGAAGTTTTATGAAAGGAGGGTAAAAGAAATTGGTCAAGTTTTATGAAAGGGAGGTAAGTGAAATTGTTCATGTTTTGTGAGAGGGAGGTTACTGAAAATTATGAAGTTTTATGAAAGGAGGGTAAAAGAAATTGGTCAAGTTTTATGAAAGGGAGGTAAGTGAAATTGTTCATGTTTTGTGAGAGGGAGGTTACTGAAAATTATGAAGTTTTATGAAAGGAGGGTAAAAGAAATTGGTCAAGTTTTATGAAAGGGAGGTAAGTGAAATTGTTCATGTTTTACGAAAGGGAAGTAACTGAAACTGGTCATGTATTATGTAAGAGGGGTAACTGAAATGAGTAATGTTATGACAAGGGAAGTAAGTGAATGCTGTAGGAAATATACTCTTTACCCTGAAAACATAAACATGCTCATGAATACAAGGTATGGTGTTTTTCTTAAAGCTGACACTTTCATAGTTATCATCTCATGCAAAAAATATCTACATACATAAAAAGACTTATAGCTACAAAACCAAAAGGGAAAACTGCTAACTTAAATAGGACAAAATGATTATCTAGGTTTCCAGATATTTCTCTTGCCAACATGATACTGAAATATATTTTGAAATTTTGCGTAAAATATAATCCTAAATTTTTCCTCACCCTTCATGGTTGTGAGTAACTGGTGACAATAGTTCTGTTCACTTGCTTTCACTACAGTCACAGATTTTATGACACGTGGAACGACTTCTGGCTGGATACCTACAACCACAGGTAGTACCCTCAGCTGGTTGTCATCGAAACTCTGGTACAACGCCCCGAAACACAGAGTTTTAATATGGTTGAGTTTGTATACAGTTTCTTTCGACAGTACAAATATATGCCACTTGGCTGATGGCAACTGAAAATTGCTGCCACTCTCGTGATCCGGGACATGAACTTTCATTTGTTCCCCAGTCAGGAAATCTTGAATCTCTTGACCAACTTCCTTATCTCCAGGCTTATCTGGTAAGTATGATATGGTAACATCATAGCGGAAGTCATCATGTGACCTGGACATTAATCTCTGTATGGGAGGCTGAAAACTCACCACAAACAAATTACTAATGGTTTAGTAAGTTGGAACACATAATAATTCAGGGCTCTAGAAATCCACTAGCCCGACGTCCCAGATAGTTCAAATTGCTGATTGGGGCTATCAACAGTTGAGTTGGACTTAGTCTAGGCCAAGTCTGTTATGCACGCCTACTTAACTGTTAATCTATACCCCATTCTAGGCTTGTACAACTAGCCTCCCATGTAGGACAAATCAAAATTAATATGCACACTAGTCTGAGACGACTGTATTTAAAGATAATTTCTAGAGCCCTGACATTATTCAAGTTCCTTAAAAAATGTTAGTTTGGCATAACCCTATCCTGCAAACTAGGTAGGTATTTAATTAATTTTTTATTCTTATTTTTATAGTCATACTAGTGTTAACTACCAATACACTGCTAAAAACCTTTCCCACTTAAACCCCTGGGAAATATTATGTGAATTGGGGCCATTTTCATGGGTAGGTAGGGATATGTCAAACAAAGAATATTTTAATTATGGCCTCATGTATTTACACTGTTCTAACCACTATATTGAGGGGGAGGAAAATGAAACAAATATATCTACATGCAGATAATGAAGAAGATAGACTTGTCCACAATATAACAAGAAATTTCTTTGAAACAGTGATGTTTGTAAAACGTCATGCCCCCTGTGACCTTGACCTTTGACCCCGTGACCCCAATAGGGTTCCTCTGCTACCCAAGATGAATGTTAGGACCAAGTTTGAGGATAATAGGTCAAGGGGTTCTTGAGTTATTGATCGGAAACGAAACGAAAAGGTTACGGACCGACGGACATACAGACCGACCGACATGTGCAAACCAATATGCCCTCTCTTCTTTGAACAAAGAAAAAAAAGAAATTATTCATTTAAATTTGTTTAACTTACAGTCCATTCAGGCTTTTTAGGGGCAAATTCCTGTACGACTTGAGATGGAATGACTTGAGATGGAATGTCGTCCTTTAAACAATTAAATAAAGCAGTCTGCATGCTTTTCCCAGCTTGCTCTGCAAAAAGTATGAATATAATACATGAATATCATCACAAGTCACATTTATGAAGAGGTTCAATCAGAAGAATAAAAAACTTGTATAACATTTAAATCAGCACAATGGTCACATGGACATAAAATAACCCAATTATTTGGAGCTTACATGAACATACTGTTAAGTATTCTATACACACTTCACATAATCTGTTTGCCAAATCAATCCATGCTTCAAATTATGTATAACTCAAATTCTCTATTTCTTTCATTATTGTGTTTACCTAAATTTCAATTATAGGGGTGTTGTATACAACCTATTTACAGCCAGTTAAAATGATATCACATGATTTAAACAACCTTCCCACACTATACCCAATATAATGGATACATCGATAATGAAAGCCTTATCGAATTGGGTTTTATACTTCCAAATACTGTGTATACATACTAAAGAATTTATTTATAAATATGTAAATTCCTCCTAAGCCAGGACACTTATTTGGTCATTTTGGGACCATTTATGTGTACGTTTTCCCTGCATGGTTTTGTCCCCTGTTTCTATTTAAAAATTCCCCTACAAAAAACGAAAGACAATTCGTTGAGATTGCTCCACATTTTTATAAATGTGTTAAGACCTTTGGAAGACAACTTAAATTTCATCAAGTTAAAACCATTAGTACTGATATCTAGGAGGAATACTTTTATAAACTTTCAACATTCTCAAATACATCAAGTTGCCCCCTCCCCACACTGCCTGATTTTATACATATTCACTTTCTATTTATGCTTTGGCAGATGGTAACCACCTTATTATTTCTTCCAAACAATTGTAAATTCCGATCGCTAGTTTCAGAGATGATTGTTAGTTTTGCTTTTGGTTGCCATGGTAACATAAGTATTGGATTTGACCATTTTTAATTACATGTAAAGTGCTGTTTCCATAACAGTTAATGCAAGGTACTGGGTTTCAAACCTTGTCAGAGGTTGGATGGACATTTAGCATCAATTCTCATTATTTCTCAGATAAAAGTGAACATCAAAAATCAAGAAAATTGCTTCAATCCTTAGTTCTGAGCTACAATGCAATGAAAGCTAAAGGATAAATGTTCGAAGACTGAAAGAGATTTCACACGTTCTCTCTTTAACCTTTCTGGAGTTCTCCTCCTTTATCCCATCTGGAGTTCTCTCCCTTTATCCCTTCTTGGGATCTCTCCCTTTATCCCATCTGGAGTTCTCTCCCTTTATCCCTTCTTGGGTTCTCTCCCTTTATCCCTTCTAGAGTTCTCCCCTTTTTCCATTCTATAAAATATGTGTATACAGTACAAGGAGTCTAACGCTTTTATGCTTGACCTATTTCTGCAGCTGAAATCGGATTTCAAACTTCAAAAATATGCATATACTATAGACGGATGAAAGGGAGATAACTCATGAAAGCATACTTCAAAACATTGCATAATAAATTTTTCTCAAAAAGTACCCGGAACTGCAAAACACGAGTTCGATAAAGATATTTCCACTGCCAATGCTAACACGCTCACAATGAAGAGTTGTAGAGTACATCTATATGAAGGCATTTACCACAAATTATCTCATATTTACAACTAAGCATATTTTGAAAGAAAAAATCAAGACTGTCTATATGTTGTACCTTTAAATATTGTTTTAAGCTTGATACACAGAAATATGAGATTAAAGGAGCTTAAATATTTTACATTAATGTCTTACCATTGTATAAAATTAATCTCACAGTATCATAGCAGCCATTATTCTCAGCATGGTTCACAACTTGATTCAAAATGTAGTTAAACCTTGCAATCTGGAATCTTTTATCAGCTTTATTCAATTCATCCAGCTGACATATTGCTTTCAACACATGTGGACAATCAGCGATGAAGTAAAAGCACTGAAAAAGTCATAACAAAGAGTATATCTGTGTGTTCCTGTGTAAGGTCATCCTCGGTATCCAGGCTATTCATAACATATATGATACCCTGGGCAAACTGACTGTAAAAAGCTTGTACTCATGAATAATTAATCAGGTGAAATCCTGCCGCTTGATAAGCCACGTGGCACACACATCATGTATTACAGAAATTGCCGAGGAGTTACGGATGAAATCGCTGTTCTGAGCAATAGCTCTTCACAAAGGAAATTGTTTTGTTTTTTCTAAACGTCAATTTCATTGGTTGAGAAATACTAATGAATATTCATGCATTACGAAGTTTCGTTAGCCAATTTACCCAGGATATCATTATATGTTATGAATAGCCTGGGTACCGAGGATGGTGTAAGATAGAAAGTTATTTCACTGCATGCAGAGAACAGAACATTTTCATGATTGGCGCAGCCATAAGTGAAAATTCAAGCCAGTTGTTCACAAGGTGAAATAACTTTATCTTACGCTGAAACATACAAATACCTGTATTCTATTTACTTCATGCTTCATTTTGTCTTTTTTATTTTTCACTTGTTAATTACATCCGATACACCCGATTTTTATTATTGCTTTGATAATTTCACTGTGAATTATCGGATAATAATTCACCGTTATTCTGCGGAAAGCATGAAATGAATATAAACATGTGTATACATATTTATATACAATGTACATATATATGTGCATAATAGCAAACCATGTCTATATACATTTGTTTGGACTATCGCAAGTTCAAACCCACAATTAAAATTTTGCGAGGTCTGCCATCTTGTTTCTGAATCAAGAAAAGTGGACATTTTGATTCGCCTTAATTGTCATATTTACAACAGCTATATATTTCTTGGTTGTATTTATATCTTTGGTGTTTACCATGTTGTTTGTATAAAAATAGTTTTTCATGAACCCGGACATTTCTTCCATCTTTAAGATTGCCACCTATCACTGATGGTAGAAATTCACAATACTTTCAGAGCATGTGCACTAAGGATTGTGGGTATATTAGTTCTTGTTATCGTTTCACCGATATCAGACAGTTTCCAATCCATGGTTTATATGTCTGTGTTCTGTGTGTAGGCAGCATAATGTCACATTGCCAATATAGTGTCATGTCTATTGTTATGTATTTATTTCAGGTAAATTGGAAGGGATACAGAAGAGGATAGAGGGCAGCAGTTTATGGAATTACAACAAGGGCAAATATCAGCAGTTTATGGAAATACAGCCAGGGCAAATATCAGCAGTTTATGGAAATACAGCCAGGGCAAATATCAACAGTTTATGGAAATACAGCCAGGGCAAATATCAGCAGTTTATGGAAATACAGCCAGGGCAAATATCAACAGTTTATAGAAATACAACAAGGGCAAATATCAACAGTTTATGGAAATACAACAAGGGCAAATATCAGCAGTTTATGGAAATACAACAAGGGCAAATATCAACAGTTTATAGAAATACAACAAGGACAAATATCAGCAGTTTATGGAAATACAACAAGGGCAAATATCAGCAGTTTATGGAAATACAACAAGGACAAATATCAGCAGTTTATGGAAATACAACAAGGACAAATATCAGCAGTTTATGGAAATACAACAAGGGCAAATATCAGCAGTTTATGGAAATACAACAAGGGCAAATATCAGCAGTTTATGGAAATACAACAAGGACAAATATCAGCAGTTTATGGAAATACAACAAGGGCAAATATCAGCAGTTTATGAAAATACAACAAGGGCAAATATCAGCAGTTTATGGAAATACAACAAGGACAAATATCAGCAGTTTATGGAAATACAACAAGGGCAAATATCAGCAGTTTATGAAAATACAACAAGGGCAAATATCAGCAGTTTATGAAAATACAACAAGGGCAAATATCAGCAGTTTATGGAAATACAACAAGGGCAAATATCAGCAGTTTATGAAAATACAACAAGGGCAAATATCGGCAGTTTATGGAAATCCAACAAGGGCAAATATCAGCAGTTTATGAAAATACAACCAGGGCAAATATCGGCAGTTTATGGAAATCCAACAAGGGCAAATATCGGCAGTTTATGAAAATACAACAAGGGCAAATATCAGCAGTTTATGAAAATACAACAAGGGCAAATATCAGCAGTTTATGAAAATACAACAAGGGCAAATATCAGCAGTTTATGAAAATACAACAAGGACAAATATCAGCAGTTTATGGAAATACAACCAGGGCAAAAATCAGCAGTTTATGGAAATACAACAAGGACAAATATGTGCAGTTGATGGAAATACAACAAGGACAAATATGTGCAGTTGATGGAAATACAACAAGGACAAATATGTGCAGTTTATGGAAATACAACAAGGACAAATATGTGCAGTTGATGGAGATACAACAAGGGCAAATATCAGCAGTTGAGTGAAATCCAACAAGGGCAAATATCAGCAGTTTATAAAAATACAACAAGGACAAATATCAGCAGTTTATGGAAATACAACCAGGACAAATATCAGCAGTTGAGTGAAATCCAACAAGGACAAACATCAGCAGTTAATGGAAATACAACAAGGGCAAATATCAACAGTTTATGGAAATACAACAAGGACAAATATCAACAGTTTATGGAAATACAACAAGGACAAATATCAACAGTTTATGGAATTACAACAAGGGCAAATATCAGCAGTTTATGGAAATACAACAAGGGCAAATATCAGCAGTTTATGGAAATACAACAAGGGCAAATATCAACAGTTTATGGAATAACAACAAGGGCAAATATCAGCAGTTTATGGAATTACAACAAGGACAAATATCAGCAGTTTATGGAAATACAACAAGGGCAAATATCAGCAGTTTATGGAAATACAACAAGGGCAAATATCAGCAGTTAATGGAAAACATACAAGGTCAAATATCATGAAAATCACTGCTTGGGTATTTATTCAGGCAAAAGGTTCATTAATACGATACTTACACGTCTATCTTTTGTCTAAATTGAAGATAAGGTACAAAGCATACTAAAGTAATAAATAATTAGGAATGTCAATATTCTGTTATTCTGCAAACCGTTTAATTGTTTAATCTTCCAAACTGTTTGAGATTTGTGACTTCGGATATCTTGCAAGATGTTTTCATTTTTTTTGACAAATGAAAATTAGTATTTTTCATAAAATAATAAACAATTAACCGGTTAGTGGTTTTACCAAATGATAACCTTGGTTAACCGGTTAATTGTTACATACCTATAAATAATATTTGGACCTGTCTAGTTTAAACTACATCAAAGATCATAAAACGATGAAGGCATACAAAGCATAGACAATATTCCTCTTGATCAGGTCAAGAAAGTTTCTATATTTAAAGCACACGTGATTTCATTGAAAATTAATCTTATAGTCACCATACTTTGTATAGAATCTGTTTGATTATTACAACTATAGAAAATGTATTAATTACTTTGACTGATTAACATAACTTTTTTTCTTTGACGGGGATTGGTTAACCTTTCGCTAAAGGGTACGTTACCTTACCGAAATCCACCGAATTTCGGTGAATTTACCGAAATCCATTTTGATCTGGAGTGACCAGCAATCATAATATCTTGGCATTTTTTATGTTGCACAGCAAATCTTAACCTTCAAATTGCGCCGAACATCTTTGTTCAAGACACTTCTTGTTTATTTTCATTAATATAACATTGTTTTTATTTTGATGTATAAAGTACATCAACTGCAATAATTCTCCAGCAATTAAAAGCCTAGTTACTATCAGCAAGTACATGCGTATGTGAACCACAACCATAGAGACGTATGTTTGCATTCAAGCCATAACTTATTTCTTGAGCGGATGAATTTAGTAGGCAAGGTGTAAGCCAATCAAATCTGAAGTTATTTATGTTGAGACAAATTTTGGACGGCCATACTGTGTTTGTAAACAGGATGCCGATTGTTTCGAAATCTGCAAGTTGTAAAATGATCTAGAGTGTAGCAAAAGCCAGCTTAATTCGTTTGCGCCGAAATATACAGTATTTATAGAATAGATCAACTGGGCAATTAGAAAACATAGAGAATATTGAATTGTACTTGGCACAGTGAAAACTTCAGACCACATGCTTGTATCACAGATATCATATTAACATTACCTCTAATTGTTTTGTGATCTTGTAGATTGACAATTTGAATGTCCTTGACTTCCCAGCATGCTCCTTTTCAAACTTAATATCTTCACATTTTACTATCCTTGTGTCAGTTTCCAGATCGTTACTCTCTAAGTTATCTAAGATTTCACAGGATCCCGGCAACAACAGATAATACTTCTTGGATACGAGAAGTGGCATCTTTTGGTATACGTCACTTTTTGCAATCTGTTCATCTAAAACTAAAACAAAACAGTACACCAATTGTACAAACAAATAAAATATTACAATATGATGTATATGGAGGTGTGTACATGAGTTGTCATTTTTCATTGAATTCATAAAACAAGTCTTCTAAAACCAATAAAAATGAGGCATTTATAAACGTATACTACAGGAAAGTGACATTTGTCTTTGTGACTAATTCACTCAGTGTGATTTACTTAGGGATTAACTTTGTCCACTTATTTTCAGATGGAACTAAGTCATCACTGATTTCTTAATATTCTTGAGCTGTGAATGTCATATTTAAACTGCTGGGTTTGTTAACATTATTAAATTTATTCATCAAAGGGAACTGGGCTTGTTTGTTGATTTATCCACAACATAACATCTCTGATCATGAATCGTTGTTGCATCCACTGCGTTATGTGCAGACTCCCAAAACAACATCGTAATATGTTCACCAATGTTTGTGAAAACTCGACCTTCTATTCCATAAGCCCGCAGGCCCAGTAATGGGATTATAATGCATTAAAATAGCTTTAATCTTTCTTCACTATATACATAATTATGAAGTTTAAATATATATTAATGTTAAGTCCCAGTTCTCACTTGTCACGCAGTTGAAGGAACTAGCGTCGAATTAAGGAGAAACATATGTTACTGTATCAAAATTCACATAATTTTACAGAAAATTTTACAATCATGTACTTGAAAACCGCAAAGAGAGTTTACCCGTTGAACCAGCTACATTCCTAAAATGACATACCTGGAAGAACATGCGACAGAAATCCAACATAATGTGAAAACACAAGACCATGTGCCAGACCACTTCCAACTGATAGAATGCTGGACAAAGGTACTTCATCTGTAAACAAATGTACAGTAATGACATACTACCATCTTCTTTGTGGCAGCACAAAATAGAAATACAATATATATTGTCTGTTATACACTTATGTAGTAATCTATATGTGTCTATGTAGAAGTAAAGCGCTGCACTTACTCATGGAGTAATCTATATGTCTCTTTGTAGAGGTAAACCCCTGTTCATGATCATGGAGTAATCTATATGTGTCTATGTAAAGGTAAACCCCTGTTCATGATCATGGAGTAATCTATATGTGTCTATGTAGAGGTAAACCCCTGTTCATGATCATGCAGTAATCTATATGTGTCTATGTAGAAGTAAAGCCCTGCACATACTCATGTAGTAAACTATATTACAAATGTATTAGTTATACAAGTTGTTGACAGGGTATATGGGGGAATATAACCTGTCTGTGTGCCATATAACCCGAGGCGTTAACAACCAGTATAACGAATTTATAATACTGCAAATCCATGTTTTCCATAAGAGTTTAGCTAAACAAGCGATGTTTCAATGCCTAGCTCTAGATCTAAGAATTAGATATGTGCATTTTTGCTGTTTTTGGGTTCATAAAATTGTTTAGAGTGTTTTAGTAATGTATAATATCAGCAATTAAAACGTTTTCCTTTTAAAATATATCGGGAATTACTTGCTGTATATCAAATATTTTAATTTCACTCACACGTTATATTGCCTAAAAATTAATTGCATTACCCCATAAGGTACCTCAATACACACGGTTAAGCGCGCGCTTGCACTAATTTTTATTTTCAAGCGTCTGATCTCATGGACTTTATCGAACTGAATTTTGCTCAAACCTTAAAAAATCTATCGTTTTGAATATTAATACTAGCACACATGTAATCTGTTCAATATTTATTGAATCATGTGTGAATATCAATTGTCAATTTCTAGTAACTTGCAGACATCAAGAGATAAAAGTTTTCGAGTCGAGCCGTCAGCGAAAATGGTCAAGAGGCGCATGAAGGGGAAATGAGTTCGGACATCATATACCCCTGTACATGATCATGTAGTATTATATATGTGTCTATGTAGAAGTAAACCTCTGTACATGATCATGTAGAATTCTATATGTGTCTATGTAGAAGTAAATCCCTGTACATGCTCATGTAGTTATCTTTATGAGTCTAAATAGAAGTAAACCCCTGTACATGCTCATGTAGTATTCTATATGTGTCTATGTAGAAGTAAACCCCTGTACATGCTCATGTAGTAATCTGTATGTGTCTATGTAGAAGTAAACCCATGTACATGATCATGTAGTATTCTATATGTGTCTATGTAGAAGTAAACCCCTGTACATGCTCATGTAGTAATCTTTATGTGTCTATGTAGAAGTAAACCCATGTACATGATCATGTAGTATTCTATATGTGTCTATGTAGTAGTTAACCCCTGTGAATGATCATGTAGTAATCTAAATGTTTCTATGTAGAAGTAAACCCTGTACATGCTCATGTAGTAATCTATATGTGCATATGTAGTAGTTAACCCCTGCACCAGCCCAAAAGCCAAGAGCACATTCTCTTTATTTCTCAAGAACAACAACAATCAACCAAACGTTGATTATAGTATCGCCATGCTTCATAGATATATTGTATGTCAATTGGGAAGGAAAATGCTTTCATGTTCATGTGCATAATGCTAAACAAGCTTGACAGATTTGTGTGTGTGTGGGGGGGGGGGGTGTACACGCCTGCTCCCCCTCAATCTGCCAATTCATAAGTACTCTAACTTTTAAAACAATTCGGAAAATCAATTAAAATAATTTCAAATACTTGGTAACTTACAAAAGAAAATACTGTACACAAAAGTGTTGACAAGTTAATCATGCACAACTCTTTACAGAATGGAAAAGCCCTTACTTAAATTTACAAATGAAACTATAAATAAAACCTAATGAAATAAACTGCAGTTGAAATGAAATCATGATCGGGTACAAAGGAAAGAATGGAAAATTACTTGTTATATTCTCCAGCAATGTTTCAGGCCAACTGTCGTTGTTAGAGCCAAGGGTGAAATGAGGAACTTCTGCCAACATTCC
This sequence comes from Mactromeris polynyma, assembly GCA_032209605.1. NCBI lineage: Eukaryota > Metazoa > Mollusca > Bivalvia > Venerida > Mactridae > Mactromeris > Mactromeris polynyma. Next base: position 10,364,212 of record JASFXZ010000020.1, on the reverse strand, counting down.
ACACTTTAAGAATTTGATTTCTTGCTCAGGAACTCCATGCAGTAATAATCTCAATGTTAGTACGTTACTATTTTTAGACTGCTCAAGAGCTTGTAATAGTTCAAGCAGAACCCAGTTACTTTGTATAGATTGAGGAGTAAGTATAACAAGTGTTCTCCACGATTGTTCGACACATTGCTCGATACATGCAAGTGTTGTTTTTCCAGGCGGAAAAGCCTCAGGGTCCCAGCCAGCAATGACCTTTAAATTCTTCTTCAGAGCATCTGCAACCTGATGAGTAACACTTTCATCGTCACCAGATTTATGCGATATAAATACATCATATTTATATTTTACACTTTCCGCCAGCCGTAAATCTGAAAAGTTCACATCAAATTAATATACCTCAAGAACTAACTATGGTAACTTCTTTTTTGTTTGAAAATGTGTTTTGAGTTTTGTATACTCCATGTGCAGATCAAGAGGTGGGACCTGAGATCTGGTCACGCCTGAGATTTTGTCAAAAAAGGGTTGTCAATATATAAGTCTAGATCAAGAGGGGTCCCAAATTCAAGAGTCACACTGCTTTTGTCCAAAATTAGCATATAACATTACAAGAAAACACATTGCATTGCAAAGGCTAGGGACTCCAAATGCTGACTTAGATCGTTCTCGCTTTTCATGATAACCCTTATGAAAACAGAAAGTTTGCAGCAAATTTGCTGCAACTTTGCAGCAAATTAGCCGCAAACTTTTTTAGTCACAGTAAGGTTTGCAAGAAGTTAGCAGGACTTCGCGGCTAGCGGTGAAGTTACTGCGACTTTGCTGCAAATTTACGGAAAGTTTGCGGCTAGCCGCAACTTTGCAGGAAGTTTGTGACAAACTTGAATAAAATTATTTGTGTTGCTAGAAGTTCGCAAGAATCTTTAATGCAAATAATCATGTTGCAAGAAGTTTGCGGGAAACATTGGCATTTCGACTAATTTTTTGTGCGCAAATACAGTACTATTTGATATTACATCTTTGTAACAATAACATAACCACTAGTTTTTATTATTGTGGAAAAAATATATATGCCAAACTCGAGCTGGTCAAAGATCGACTGAGTGGGTGGCTCGGCTTTCCGCTGTGGTGGCCGCTCTTAACAACGAGGTAACCCATATGACCGGAAAGAAACCTAAAGACACCATCAGGGAAAATTCAGTGGCGCAAAAGCCCTCCTCTGCCATTCCCGGCCGCGCTTTAGGTCGCACGGAGCGAAAACTTCCCTCGGATGCTGGTGTTCGATACCTTTCCCAGCCTGGCGAGTTGGAAGGTGGTTGTCGTCGTGCAACTGACCCTGTGTGGTCCCTCGATGTGTACAGGCTCGGACAGAGAGTCACCAAGCCTGACGAGCACGTGCTCTACTATCTGGAAGATGGGCTGACCCTTTGGCTTTGTACGGGAAGAGCTTCTTTTAGTGTCTCCTGCACAGAGCTTCCACCCGATGGTCTTAACATCAATCTCAGCTCATCCCGGCACGACCGTCTTGTGACCATAGGCGAGAGTGTGCGATCCAGCGCTTGCTGTCGAAGGGGGGACAGTGACACCTTATTCAGATGGTGTCCGTAGACGTGGTGGCGCTCGGAACGCAGCACGTCCATACCATGGCGGAAGGTCTTCTTGCTGAAGAGGGCCTCTTTGTACTGGTCGTGGGGATGTGCTTCTTCACTACGCTCTTTTTCACACCCTTGGCCTTCTTTATGTTCAGGCCACCCGACTCTAAGATTGTGTACATCTTGGGGCGCAGGCCGATATACTCAGCGATAGGGCGCCTAGCTGTTAGTTGTGTTGTGCAGCGGGTGGTCCTTCGGGTATTCGGATGTGTCGTAGAGATGCGCGTTCTCTGCCATGTCCTTGTACACATACTCGGTCTTAATCTCGAGGAGAAGGCTGTCTGTATATGTGTACATGAGCTGGCAGTGCTCTCCGTACTGATCCTTCATCTGTTTGTAATAAAACTCATACATCAGATGTTTTGATAGGTCGAGTACGCACATTCCTACGTACACCGGGCGATTGAGAATCAGGCGACTCTTGTGAACCTGGATGGCCGCGAGGTTCTCATCAAAGATATTAGCCCTTGCGAAGGCTGGGCTGGCAATCAAACGTCTTAGTCTGTCCTCCTCATTTGCGCGCACGATCTTAACATCAACGCGCTTGCGGAGGTTCTCCATTGTTTTGCCGAAGACGGCGTTGTTGAGGAACTTATACAAGTCCTTCTCAAACTCACTGCCCACCTTTTTCTGCAACTCCGTATTCATTCGAATATAGGGCTCCATCCAAGGGCTCTGCTCGAATCTCAGGGCCCGGTGCAGACACAGAGACAGGTAAAGCTGTAGGTTCCTGTAGTGGAGAACACAGCGCTCTTTGTTGCGGAGGTTTGGGACCAGTTTTTCGACCTCACTAGGCGTCACCCCTTCACCAAGGAGGTTAAGCTGGTACTCCGGCGTCCACTCTTGTGAACCACCATGTGCTGTTGTGCAGCTCTTCAAGGTACTCCAGGTCTACCTCTAGGATGAAGCCTTCCTGACAGCTGGGTGGGTGGTCTGCTGTAGTCGCCATGAGGCTCTCGTAGTCCTCCTCCCATGCGAATCCGCCTGTGGGCATGGGCTGGCTCATCGACCAACCGTAGAGGTTGTTGGCGTCTAGGTATAGGATATGGTTGTTTGGTTTGGATTGGTCATATCCTTCTACCCTAGGGTTATTAGCCTGAGCATGGCATTTTGAGACCATGGATATGCCATCCCGCGTTTCCTTTTCGATGAATTTGTGTTGATCATAGTCCGTGACCAGCTCTAGCTCTACTCGCGTTTTCTTTAACAAGAGAGGCCAGGGCTGGTGAAGTAGTGTGCTGGGTCCAGACCGCCGCATACAGGTCTTCCGAAATGTTTCGAAGACGTCTGCTAGGAGTAGCACGTCCGTGCGGTTGTACAGGTCGTGGTAGTCTCCCAGGGACTCACACCCAAAGTGTTTCCAGATGATTAGGGCATGGGTGTAGTCGTCCATGCTGATCTTCTCGCGGGTCAGTTTGCTGTAGAAAGCTTCCGCTGGTGGTAGTTGCCTCTCCCCGAAGCGCTCCCGGGAGTCCATGTACTCGTATGGGTACGAGTATACACCCTTACGCATTAGCAGCTCTAGTCTTTCTCTGCTTGGCTCATACTGAGCCGTTATTTGAAAGGCTTCGGGTGGGTTTGCAGCCACCATCTTTTCGAGGGAGGCCAGCAGGAACTGGGCACTGCCTATGAACATGGGCTGCCCGAGGGAGAAGGAGATGTACTTCTCTGTGTTGTTGGGATGCACGACACCTTGCCCTCCATCACAGAGATGGCTTTCATCAGCAGGGGAGAGTCATAGCCTCGCAGGTTGTGGAATACGTCCGGTATGGTGGTGGTTTTGGAGTTCAATCACACTTTGAGGTTGCAGACATTGTGGGCGCCTCTATAACTCCCTGTGATGTGGCAGAGATCCCTGACACTATCTCCCTTAAGCGGCTTTTCACAAACGTGGTAGGCTGTTGCTGTTTTGTAGGACTGCCAATCTCCTCTTCCTAGAGCGCTTGGAGAAAATGCTCTGCTGTATTTGGGCCTCTGTATTCCACCGGGGTCTCAGTGTGGCCATCACAGCGCACAACCACATAGCAGTAGCTGCAGGCCTCATGATGCTGAGTCCTTTGGGTGTTGCTCTTTGTTGGGACTAGTTGTGTGCCCTCAATCTTAGTTGTGAGGGCCTCAAAGTCGGCATAGACAATGAAGGGCGCGGCTGCTGCAACATGATTTCGGAAATTTGGGTCGATCTGCGTTTGAACTTATCAGGGCTGACCGTGCGGTCGAGTTTCTCATGAAAATAACATATTGATCAGTAGCAATAGCAGTACGTACCCCACCCGTCTTCTGAATATTAGAATCCCAGTCCGGTTTCATCGATTTGTGCCGAAAATTCCTTTGCAATCGTTAATGACACTGATAGACTGAATCCACAGATTAATTTCTTGTTTTCTAGTGCAGTTTTAAATGAAATAGATGTAAAAATCACCTTTTTTCACGTGTTATGAGGCGCTTGACATTTCTCATCATATTTGCAAACAAACCGTGGGAAATTGCGTATGAACTAATTATAATTTTTGAATCTTACTTAATTGTTGCAAATTCTTAGATTTGTTATTGATTATTTTTTCTCAAACGCAGATAAATTCATATTGCCACTAAAATGTGTCAGACTCATAGGAACTATTTCTCTCGGCGTAAGGTGCAAACCACACGTATAATCAATACATCACAAGTAATTCAATACGTCACCAAATTAATTACGTCATAATTTAGGGTATGTAACTCGGTATAATTTAGAATTAAAGGTATTTCCCCCTTACTTAACACAAGAAATGACAGGATAAATACAATAATAGGTTAGTGACGTGGAATGAGAAAGTTTATCAGGCTCGGCTCCGGTAGTTATCGGGTTCGCCTTCGGCTCACCCGATAAATTCCCCAGCCTTGCCTGATAAACTTTCTCATTCCACGTCACTAACCTATTATTCTCTATTTTTATCGAGTTATACTATTTTAAATTTTACACCTTTACAGATTAAAAAGTCAATCTATTAATTAACCACACCAATATTTTATTTCAAGGCTATTCTATAAAATGTCACATTTCCCCCAAATTCTTCCCTATAAAGAGCACTAATTGTTAACTAACAGCTTGTATAATCGCTGCATCCGGCTTGATCACTTTAATCAGATGTAATGCTGCGCGTGCTCTATTGGATACCGATCACGCGTACACTTCGATATAAAGTGTATTCGAAATTATAGGAAAAAACTGGCATTTTTTAACAAAAATCGTTAAAAAGGACAGCATAATAGAGCACCTACATTAAATCTAAAAAGTGAGTTATAAAGTACATATTTTGAACGCTAATATATCTTTGCACACAGTATCTACCTCTATTGGAAAGTATTTAAATTCAGATATATTGTTTTAGCCCCTTCTTATTACAATGCAAACAAGAGCGCCAAACTGTCACAAAATACGACCGTCTTAAGTCAGAGCTCAGAGTTAAAACAAGACAAATTTTAGGTAATTTCTAAAATCAAAGGGTGGTATCTCCCGGGTGACATGAGCAATATGACTGGTTATCGAACTTGGCCGAGATATTATGCCCACAAACATTTTCACCTAGTTAGGTGAAGATCAGATGAAATTGTTTGACTTAGAGAGCGGACAAGGCTAATTTGGCCAATTTTGGATAATTCAAGGGCCATAATTCAGAAGTACCTGGGGCGATGTGGCTGGTTATCAAACTTGGCCGAGATATTATGCCCACAAACATTTTCACAAAGTTTGGTAAAGATGGGATGAAAACTCTTTGACTTAAAGAGCAGACAATGCTAATTTTGCCAATTTTGGATACTTCAAGGGCCATAATTCAGAAGTGCCTGGGGCGATGTGGCTGGTTGTCGAACTTGGCCGAGATATTATTACCATAAACATTTTCACCAAGGTTGGTAAAGATCGGATGAAAACTCTTTGACTTAGAGAGCGGAAACCATGTGGACGCCGCCCGCCCGCCCGCCCGCCCGCCGTGGGTGTTCCCATAATACGTCCCGTTTTTTAAACGGGCGTATAAAAAGGGGACCTTAAAAACCTCCAAAAAGGATAGTGATGTAGAAATCACGGAAACATTTATACCATCATGGAGTAGAAGGTTTGATCTCTAACATTTGTTTGCACACGAAAGATACCTTTAACAGATTTTGATTTATCGCGGTTTTAAGATATTTTCCTTCTATAATTATATAGAAAGTTGGTCGGACCGCAGTGACACGGAAGTTGGATATGTTTGTTTTTCCCCTCCTCCGGCATCTCAACCCTCACAGCAGCACGTCCAATCCCACGGCTCTCTGGTTTGTGGGCCTCTAGCAGGTCTTCTCTGGTGTAGCCGTGAAGACAACGCTCGCAGAAGTGTTTTTCCCCCGATGCTTGCTCTGATTATATAGAAGGCGGTTGAAGTTCTTAATCCATGTATAATGGAACTGCCCAGCCTTCTCAATCATCAGCAGGTTTATCCGGGCCATTTATGATGGCTGCTTGCTGAGTCAGTGGAAAATCACCCCTTTATCCCAACATAGCGCGTTGATTGCTAGATATTCTGGCTTTCTGACTTTGGAAATTGGGTGAGTGGTGTGGGGCGTCGATCCCTATAAAGTTTAGGCCATCATTCGCTGGGTAATTTGAGGTCCTTTGCGGGTTTTGGGGCTACATATGTATCAGATACTGTGCCAAAACTCTTTGGACTGATACTGGTGTATATTAGTCGAGGTTCAATTGTATTGCTTCATATATCAGATGTTCCAAAACTCTTTGGACACTTACATATATGTATAAAATACTGTAGTCAAACTCTTTGGACTGATATTGGTGTATAATAGTCGATGTTCAGCTGTATTGTAACTCAAACCAGATGTATCAAAACTCTTTGGACTCATACTGGTGTATACTAGTCGATGTTCAACTGTATTGCCGCACATATCAGATGTTCCAATCCTCTTTTGACACTTAAATAGATATATAGGACACTGTACCAAAACTCTTTGGACTCCTAGAGGTGTATATTAGTCGAGATTCAACTGTTATGTTACTCATAACTGATGTACCAAAACTCTTTGGACACTTATGTAGATGTATAGGACACTGTACCAAAACTCTTTGGACTCCTACAGGTGTATATAAGTCGGGGTTCAGCTGTAATGTTGCTCATATCAGAAGTACCAAAACTCTTTTGACACTTAAATAGATGTATAGGATACTGCACCACAACACTTTTGAACACTTATGTAGATGTATAGGATACTGAACCACAACACTTTTGACACTTAAATAGATGTATAGGATACTGAACCACAACACTTTTGAACACTTATGTAGATGTATAGGATACTGAACCACAACACTTTTGGACACTTATGTAGATGTATAGGATACTGAACCACAACACTTTTGAGCACTTATGTAGATGTATAGGATACTGAACCACAACACTTTTGAACACTTATGTAGATGTATAGGATACTGAACCACAACACTTTTGAACACTTATGTAGATGTATAGGATACTGAACCACAACACTTTTGAACACTTATGTAGATGTATAGGATACTGAACCACAACACTTTTGACACTTAAATAGATGTATAGGATACTGAACCACAACACTTTTGACACATAAATAGATGTATAGGATACTGAACCACAACACTTTTGAACACTTATGTAGATGTATAGGATACTGAACCACAACACTTTTGAACACTTATGTAGATGTATAGGATACTGAACCACAACACTTTTGAACACTTAAATAGATGTATAGGATACTGAACCACAACACTTTTGAACACTTATGTAGATGTATAGGATACTGAACCACAACACTTTTGACACTTAAATAGATGTATAGGATACTGAACCACAACACTTTTGACACTTAAATAGATGTATAGGATACTGAACCACAACACTTTTGACACTTAAATAGATGTATAGGATACTGAACCACAACACTTTTGGACACTCATGTAGATGTATAGGATACTGAACCACAACACTTTTGAACACTCATGTAGATGTATAGGATACTGAACCACAACACTTTTGGACATTCATGTAGATGTATAGGATACTGAACCACAACACTTTTGGACACTTATGTAGATGTATAGGATACTGAACCACAACACTTTGGACACTCATGTAGATGTATAGGATACTGAACCACAACACTTTTGGACACTCATGTAGAAATATAGGATACTGAACCACAACACCTTTGAACACTCATGTAGATGTATAGGATACTGAACCACAACACTTTTGGACACTCATGTAAATGTATAGGATACTGAACTACAACACTTTGGACACTCATGTAGATGTATAGGATACTGAACCACAACACGTTGGACACTTATGTAGATGTATAGGATACTGAACCACAACACTTTGGACACTTATGTAGATGTATAGGATACTGAACCACAACACTTTTGGAAATTCATGTAGATGTATAGGATACTGAACCACAACACTTTTGAACACTCATGTAGATGTATAGGATACTGAACCACAACACTTTTGGACACTTATGTAGATGTATAGGATACTGAACCACAACACTTTTGAACACTCATGTAGATGTATAGGATACTGAACCACAACACTTTTGAACACTCATGTAGATGTATAGGATACTGAACCACAACACTTTTGAACACTCATGTAGATGTATAGGACACTGAACCACAACACTTTTGGACACTCATGTAGATGTATAGGATACTGAACGACAACACTTTTGAACACTTATGTAGATGTATTGGATACTGAACCACAACACTTTTGGACACTCATGTAGATGTATAGGATACTGAACCACAACACTTTGGACACTCATGTAGATGTATAGGATACTGAACCACAACACTTTGGACACTTATGTAAATGTATAGGATACTGAACCACAACACTTTTGACACTTAAATAGATGTATAGGATACTGAACCACAACACTTTTGGACACTCATGTAGATGTATAGGATACTGAACCACAACACTTTTGAACACTCATGTAGATGTATAGGTACTCTCCTTTAGCATCGGGCGCGTATTCCGATACCTTCATATTCACCCTCTGCTTTATAACTCCCGCACAACTGATATTTTCTATATTTAGACAGGCGAGTCGACATGCGTCCACAGCCATTCAGCGAGCCACTTACAACGACTCGCTAATGTCCCAAATGTAGGACAGTAAACGTGTAGATAAACTTTATGCGAGTCTGCATTGAATAGACAGCTTTCACTGTTATAGAAATGCCGCTGTGGCTATGGAAATTGCTAGAAAAACTAAATAAATATAACGTAAATGACTATCGTTTCGTCGGCATGCCAAAATTATTCCGATGCCTGTAAATGTGTAGTGATTTAAGGTAATTTAAACAACTGTACGGGCGGAATCTGTGTATATTTTGAAATGCATCATATCGTTACTTGGCATCTTGTTAATCAGATTCGCCATGTTTTTTTTATATTATCCGTTCAAACCTCGATGAATGAACGAAACACTGCCTTCTGTAAGTGCTATACTTTTACATGAACTAAATGCTAGATACTCAAACTTTCCTTCGACGCGAAAGGCTGTACACTGCGTACACATTTTATTGGTTTAACACTGGAAAATACCCATCTATAATAAACTCAGTAGTCACGTGATCGTGTCGACCAATGGCATTTAGTATCAGGAACGAACAGTGATTTCGTAAGGTCAAATATCAAAATATACTGGGTAATACAGCAGCGGGTGAATGTAACGGTAGTGGAATCAAAGCGCTGTGTGGAGCGTAATGTATAGGATACTGAACCACAACACTTTTGGACATTCATGTAGATGTATAGGATACTGAACCACAACACTTTTGGACACTTATGTAGATGTATAGGATACTGAACCACAACACTTTTGGACACTTATGTAGATGTATAGGATACTGAACCACAACACTTTTGGACACTCATGTAGAAATATAGGATACTGAACCACAACACTTTTGAACACTTATGTAGATGTATAGGATACTGAACCACAACACTTTTGGACACTCATGTATATGTATAGGATACTGAACCACAACACTTTTGGACACTCATGTAGATGTATAGGATACTGAACCACAACACTTTTGAACACTTATGTAGATGTATAGGATACTGAACCACAACACTTTGGACACTTATGTAGATGTATAGGATACTGAACCACAACACTTTTGAACACTCATGTAGATGTATAGGATACTGAACCACAACACTTTGGACACTCATGTAGATGTATAGGATACTGAACCACAACACTTTTGGACACTCATGTAGATGTATAGGATACTGAACCACAACACTTTTGGACACTCATGTAGATGTATAGGATACTGAACAACAACACCTTTGAACACTCATGTAGATGTATAGTATACTGAACCACAACACTTTTGGACACTCATGTAGATGTATAGGATACTAAACCACAACACTTTGGACACTCATGTAGATGTATAGGATACTAAACCACAACACTTTTGGACACTCATGTAGATGTATAGGATACTGAACCACAACACCTTTGAACACTTATGTAGATGTATAGGATACTGAACCACAACACTTTGGACACGTATGTAAATGTTAAGGATACTGAACAACTACACTTTTGAACAATTATGTAGATGTATAGGATACTGAACCACAACACTTTTGAACACTCATGTAGATGTATAGGATACTGAACCACAACACTTTTGAACACTTATGTAGATGTATAGGAGACTGAACCACAACACTTTGGACACTTATGTAGATGTTAAGGATACTGAACCACTACACTTTTGAACAATTATGTAGATGTATAGGATACTGAACCACAACACTTTTGAACTCTCATGTAGATGTATAGGATACTGAAGCACAACTCTTTTGAACACTCATGTAGATGTATAGGATACTGAACCACAACACTTTTGGTCACTCAAGTAGATGTATAGGATACTGAACCACAACACTTTTGAACACTCATGTAGATATATAGGATACTGAACCACAACACCTTTGGACACTCATGTAGATGTATAGGATACTGAACCACAACACTTTTGGACACTCATGTAGATGTATAGGATACTGAACCACAACACTTTGGACACTTATGTAGATGTATAGGATACTGAACCACAACACTTTTGGACACTCATGTAGATGTATAGGATACTGAACCACAACACTTTGGACACTTATGTAGATGTATAGGATACTGAACCACAACACTTTTGGACACTCATGTAGATGTATAGGATACTGAACCACAACACTTTTGAACACTTATGTAGATGTATAGGATACTGAACCACAACACTTTGGACACTCATGTAGATGTATAGGATACTGAACCACAACACTTTTGAACACTCATGAAGATGTATAGGAAACTGAACCACAACACTTATATAGATGTATAAGAATTTGTACCAAAACTCTTTGGACTCGTATTGGTGTATATTAGTCGAGGTTCGACTGTAATGTTACTCAATCAGATATACCAATACTCTTTGGTCACTTATATAGATGTATAAGATACTGTACCAAAACTCTTTGGACTCGTATTGGTGTATATAAGCGAGGTTCAACTGTTATGTTACTTGTAACTGATGTACCAAAACTCTTTTGACACTTATATAGAAGTATAAAATACTGTACCAAAACTCTTTGGACTCGTATTGGTGTATATTAGTCGAGGTTCGACTGTTATTTGTCTCATATCAGATGTACCAAAACTCTTTGAACACTTATATAGATGTATAAGATACTGTACCAAAGCTCTTTGGACTCGTATTGGTGTATATAAGTCGAGATTCAACTGTTATGTTACTCATAACTGATGTACCAAAACTCTTTGGACACTTACATAGATTTATATGATAAGACAGTTGTTGAACAAAACGCTTTGGAAAAAATAGGATCCCGAGAGCGATGCCTGTCTTTGGTAAACAGAATTTTTTCCAGAAGAATCATCTCACCGTAGTTTCATCTGTAAAAAAAATCACTAAAATCCTCCCGGGCTGCCAACACATGAAGAGCCCATTTCTTCCGGAATTATTTGTTTTTTATGTGATATCATTTGGCAGTATTCTGTCTGCTAGCAACTCCAACCTAGTTTCGCCCTGTTCGCTTTAATTGTGGAGATTGACACATTAACACCAAAATTTGGTACATTTTCTTCTGCAACAATGTACTGGTACTTCTTCTGTACTGGTAACCGGTCAACTCGTACCTGTTTTGGTTAACTCGTACCTACCCAAGTCAACTCATACCTGTTTTGGTCAACTCGTACCTTATCTTTGGTCATACCTCTCCATTAAATCTGATTTAAAACTGACTCGTTTTCACTCAAATTGACTAGTTTTCACACAATAATCACATCGTTGTCGGATCTCAACTAAAATTGCTGTTGTCGAATCAGGGATATCGAAGATATTTGAGAATTTTTAGCTTAGAAAAAATGTTTGTTTTTTTGGCTCGAGGAGCGCAAAATCTAGGCGCACGTGGACGCTTAACAAAATTCCAATTTGGCATGGCCTTATTCCACTCTTCAAGTAATGTATCTATGAGCTCATTGACGTTACCAGGTGAATTTGAACGTCACCGTAGACGTCAATCAATATTATTCTAAAGATGTTCTATCAGATTTAAATCCGGACTTTTAAGGGCTAGTTGCGTATAAAATCGATGTTGTTTTTTGTAATCAAAGCACTGAATGTGCTATGGGACGGTATCATTTATCTCTGTGGCGAAGAAACTTTCCTGCGTGGTTGCTATTAAACCATCATATAAAGTATCAAAGCTGTACCTACATTAGTTACTGGGAAGAATGGAAGAGAACAAACAAATCAACCAAATTTCTAAGTTAAAAGGGGGCATAACTATAACAAAATGCAGTCAGGAGTTATGAAACTTTCCTGTTTGGTTTCTATTATGATGTCAAACAATCGTATGAAGTTTCCATGCTGTACCTTATATGGTTACTGTGAAAAGTGGACTTGAACAAATCATTAACCACATTTCTAAGTTAAAAGGGGCATACCTATGACAAATGCAGTCAATAGTTATGAAACATGTCCTGGATGTTGCTATTATAATGTCAGACAACTGTATTATGTTTCAAAGCTCTACCTTGAATAGTTACTGAGAAAAAAGCAGACTTTAACAAAAAACTTAAACTAAATTCTAAGTTAAAAAGGGGCATACCTATGACAAATGAAGTCAAGAGTTAAGAAACTTGTCTTTTGGGTTGCTATTATAATGTCAGACAAATATGTTAAGTTTAAAAGCTCTACCTTGAATAGTTACTGAGAAAAACATTTACTTTAACAAAAACACTTAACCAAAAATACTAATTACTAATCTCACAATGACACAAAGTTAGGAAACACTAAGATAAAGACAATGTTTCACAAAGTTAATCACTGAGTATTCTTACGTTACACAAAGTACAATGTAAAGCGTACGCGCAAAGTTAATGTCATGAATAATATGAATGTATATCGGAATGTTACTGGTCCTATTTATATAATATAGCAAGAAAGTGCCATATTTATGATTTAATCATTTGTAAGTTAATTTGATCATCAGCTACATAAGGTGTAAAATATATCCTGGAAGTCAGGAAGCAAAGTGACACATTATTGATCGGATGGTTACAATAATAAAATGTTATTAAAATTACCGTATGACATATCATATTAAGTATTTTAGTAAATAGTTACCGTATTCTTTAAAATAAAACAGTTAACATATTACACTCAAACCGCAATAATAAGACCAGGTTTGTGACCCTTGAAAACTGGTCTTAATATTGAGGTGGTCTTACTATTGAGGCAAAATAATGAGCAAAACAGTGAAAATGAGCTTGAAAATTGTGTTCTTAATTTTGAGGTGGTCTTATTATTTGGGTGGTCTTTAAGTGAAGTTGTACCGTATTTATAATAAAGATTATTGATCTAAAATGCTGAAAAAAAAATCAAAATAAATGCTACATAATATGAAATTTATTCACAATTATTAAGCTGCGAGAACGTCTGCAAATTGTGATTGTCACTCTATGATGAAAATGTATCCAGTGCGATTGAAATAATTTTATCATAAGCTCTAAACTATATATAGCCTCTTGATTGTGACAGCACAACTTGGCACATACTCAACGCCGCCTCCTGGTGGAGTCGAATAAATGTTTACACGTAAAAGATCAAGTATCTTTCTTTACAGAAGCTGGAGCAATGCCAAACATTTAATTGTATGTAAACGTAGACTACCAGTAAACACCATATACGTTGTTATGTTTGCCCCTTCTTTGATTACAGAAATAATTTTACTTACTTTGTTTAAAGGACTTCGATATGTCAGTGATTACATTCTTCACAAATTCGTCAGAACCTTCAAACGATTTAAGTTGTTGTTTAGCCAGATGAAAGACTTGTATTGCTAAGATATCTTTAACGGTGTCATTGATCTCGTCTTGTTCGGCTGTGGTCAGCCCTCTGGTCAGTTGAACAAACACCAGTGCAAGACGGCAAGATACTCTCGAAAACTGCTCTTCGGTCATGATGGTGAAAGCTGCATGTTCTAGTTCATTTCTCTTTTCCCTAAGTGCTTTAATTGCGCCCTTTTCGTCACTCTCTAACTTGTCATCAAATACATTCAGAAGAATATATGAAAGTAATGAAATATCCCAACATTCCAAGTTTGTAGGTATTGAAGGTCCTGGGAATAGAATATCTATCTGTTTTTTCTTCAATGCACAGTTCAGTTTACCTTCATTGTCTTTCAAATAATCATCGATGCATTTTTTGTCTGAAGTTGAACATTTCAGAATAAGTTTCTTGGCAGCAAGCGTTCCTACCTTCACAAGAAGCAATATAAGCTTTACATGTCTGATACCGTCGATCAGATCCGACACCGACACCGACGCCATCTTTCAGTGTGTGTTAACCTTAAAACATCGTTAGCTTTGATGATTCAATATTTGTTAAATATTTCTCCATTTGTTCACAGTTTGTACTACCCCCCTAATCATTTTTCTTTGGTGAATTCAGAAATATTCTCTTTCCGATTGATCTAGAAACAATTATTGTCGTCCTTACAAATTGTTAAACTTTCCTTGATATAATCGGTATATGCAAATTTGTTGAGTAAATATAGATACGCCAGGGAGTATTTCAAACGTACGATTTTAAATATCATGCGTGTCAGTCATGTTCACCCAACTGTGTCATCATGTACAAGATATGACATGTTCATTCAACAATAATGCACACATCGCATCGTTAGGGTGTTATACCACAGAGAACAAGAAATGCATTGATGCAAAGCATCCAAGGGCGCCGCAAAACTGGTGCACAATGTTTTGGAATAGCGTAATGGCGGGAAAATGTTTTGGAATAGTCCATTTTCATACTATCATTAGCGTGTATTTCCTTTTAAACACCGTAACTTGCATAAATATCCACGTTACAAGTACCAATATGTTAATATTGATTTAAGTAAAGTGAAAATGAAGATTTTTATAATTATTTTTTTATCTTCGACACCTAACACACATGCTGTTTATGTAGAATCGTCCTATTTTTCGGGGATCAGCAAGTATTTATCATAAACATATCGTTTTAACTTTGTAAAAGACATATATTCGACAATACAAATGCATTAAAAATATGTTATTTCTAAATCATAAAAATACAAAAAGTAACGTGTAATATTTACTGCAGTTTAACCCTTAATAAAAAAATAGATTCAGTAATAAATAGATGCTCCTACCATAGTCTCAACAATTTCGTGATTCCATTAAAGGCCCCGCCCTCATGGGCAGCGCCAATGAGGCTTAATTGGTCGGCATCTTGCAAAGCTACATACACTGGAACACGCTTATTTCTAGGTACCTGCAAATTTACTTCGTTATATCAAAACTTTGTTATATCCATACAACGAAATTAAGCTATATCAAAATTCACTATAACCGCGTAGCCGTCATACATAGAAATATAGAAGAGCTAGTCGGGGAATAACAATTACTACGTGTAGTCCGTTGTAAGCGTGTTTCACGGAATATTATTAATGTATTCTTAACGACTATGTATGTGGCGTTCCCCGTAGTTACGTATTCTCTCTGTTTTTAACGACAATACATATCAGGAGGGAAGACAGACATACCAGGCGGGTAGACAGACATACCAGGCGGGTAGACAGACATACCAGGTAGGTAGATAGACATACCAGGTAGGTAGACTGACATACCAGGCAGGTAGATAGACATACCAGTCGGGTAGACAGACATACCAGTCAGGTAGATAGACATACCAGGCAGGTAGATAGACATACCAGTCGGGTAGACAGACATACCAGGCGGGTAGATAGACATACCAGGCAGGTAGATAGACATACAACGCAGGTAGATATACATACCAGGTAGGTAGACAGACATACCAGGCAGGTAGACATACATACCAGGCGGGTAGACAGACATACCAGGCGGGTAGACAGACATACCAGGCAGGTAGATAGACATACCAGGCAGTAGATAGACATACTAGGCGGGTAGACAGACATACCAGGCGGGTAGACAGACATACCAGGCGGGTAGACAGACATACCAGGCGGGTAGACAGACATACCAGGCAGGTAGATAGACATACCAGGTAGGTAGACTGGCATACCAGACAGGTAGATATACATACCAGGCAGGTAGACAGACATACCAGTCAGGTAGATAGACATACCAGGCAGGTAGATAGACATACCAGTCGGGTAGATAGACATACCAGGCAGGTAGACAGACATACATATCAGGCGGGTAGACAGGCAGATCAGGTGGATAGACAGACATACCAGGTAGGTAGAATGGCAGATCAGGTGGATAGACCGACCGATCAGGCGGGTAGGCAGTCATACCAGGCGGCTAGACAGACATACCGGGTGGTTAGAGAACAATGATGTTATGCAGAATATATGGCCAAAAGTAGTTTGTGTTCTAGCAGGAAAAATACTTTTCCTGATATTCTTTGCTATGTTCCATCCAAATTTTCAGGAGCGATATGAGTGATGGTAGCTCACAGTTCGTTCCTTTTGTGATAACACAGTTCTATTTCATTCAAAATACAGCCGCACATATATGATTACACCGAGGTACAAATAAGGTAATGACTACCAGCTCCTGATTTCTATCAACCATCTGCTAAATGAATGCGTGAAATATATAAAATAACGTTGAGACGCGCCCCCTAAAGGTAATACAATACAACATGACTTCAGCGGCATTTACTGCATTCTATACCAATCATTGTAGCTTAATGCGCAAAATATATATACATGCATGTTCATGTTTCAAGTGGTGTCACATAACAAAAGGAAAAATGTAATCTCCAGTACATGAACAATTTGTCGTTTTTATTAACGTCAAGGTATTTGTATTAGCTATCTCAATAACATCTAAGTACAAAAAAATGTAGTTATGTTTCAAATTCAAATATCTCCTTCAGAAACATGATACGCCTTATAACAATTAGTGACAAAAAATGCATCATATGTGCACGCAACGATCAAAGATTTGCACTCTCATTACTTAATTTTCGAATAACACCGACCATCTGTTCAGACGATATAATATGCCTTCTCACTATTAAACCTTGATAAAAATAGATATCAAACGGAAACTTAAACCTGGGAACAGTATATATATACTTGTATATATTAGTCCCAGCTTAAACGTTGAAACTATATTAGCCATACCGGATACATAATCTATGTGACTGCTCGTCATAATTTTTGTTTCTTCAAATTGCCAACTTTCTGGTCAGTAGTGGTTGCTAAATGCAGTAACAGACATATTGTGAATGTTCTTATAATGTTATTATAATCACGAACATATAAACCAGGGTTAGGGTTATCACTGATGCAGAATATATACCGACTTGTATTGTCTGCACAAACTAACTAATGGAAAAATACTGGTAACATGATATAGAAATACAGAAGTTAATATGATAATGTCACTAGATCTACACAGGGCAAGCAAATCCACAATTCAGCTATCTGCAGCCCCAGACCTTCAGCACTAACAGCGCTTTGATTAAACATGGGCCCACATTTGAGTGGCACGGTCACCCGCCATAAAATCAGTCCACCATTGTGTTTAACTAGTGCACGATTATTCGGATAAATCAAACCAGACAAACCACACCTGCCTTGCGTTCAGTAACAGCTAACGCAAGCCGCTCGCTGTTCGCGTCACAAATAAGTGTACTGACCGCCTCGTTTTATTTTGGGTTCCTGCCTCAAAAACAGTAAAGGCAGGGAACCAGCCCTGCATTCATTTTGCAATTTGGTTCCCTGTGTGCGGTCATTGTGATACGGTGGGCCAGGGATACAAAACAAAACATGAGTGACTGTTAGCCGTAACTGAACGCAGTGTTAGGCTCAAATATTCGCGTGCTACGTCTGAGTTGCGATAGCGAGTGATATGGAACGTTTTTAGCTTTCACACCGGTCAATAGCAAAACTCGCACGCTGTTTCGTAACGTTTTGGACTGATAGCCTTTACTGAATGCAAGGCTGGAGGTAGTTCGGTCAGTTTGATTAAACAGTTTAAGATTTGTTATAAACAAATACAGAAACTTGCTTTAGTTGAAACCCAGTCGGTTAAAACAAATGAAAGGTTTGACAAACCAGTTTTGGTTTCAAACCGGTTTGGTACAAACAAATTCGCCCACAATAAATATGTTTATCATCTCCGACATTCAATAATTGGCTGTGAGCGTAGAAAATGGCACAGAAATCACAATTGAATTTTTTACACGAGCACATTATTTAATTATTTGCCTCTATAAAAAACTGTTTGAAATACAGTTGTGTTCCATAGTTTTCAAGTATGGCGTATTGAAAAATCACCGTATCATGTGTATGGCTTGTCACGTTTTTTGGACTGTAATGTCGAGACCTACCCATAATTAGTGGTGCAGATTTTTAAGAGTCGGAATATTCTTGAATTCTATAATGAAGACTAGTAAATAAAAGTTTATGATGATAATTAACATACATGACCGGATTTAGATGTGTATTCATGTAATTTGTTTCTATTTGGATTTTCTTGAAACACCTATATCAATTAAACGGTAGATAGTCTTCTCTTTTATCAAAACACACTAAGAAATAATATTGAAAAATGCCTTCATACAGACATACTAAAAATACTGCATTATAACATTTCTTAGAAGTTTCCTGGAATTGCGATACAGATATTTCCTATATACAAGCGCTAACACGGCACGTACGTCGTGATATAAACTCCTGAATCGGACTTGTGTATTTGTGGTTTTGGGAACATGTGTACAAACTGTATGTAGGCATTTGCTCATGTTTATGACTAAGCTAATTAAAAAAAGACCTTCAATATATTTACCTTTAACAATTTAGAAACTGACGATAAATTATCATAATTCGTGATTTTATGTAGATTCTAGGTTAGAGCGATACATGTATTCAGATAGGCTACCAACCAACATTTATCACAGTGTGTTTTGTATATCACATTGCAAAACTTGCTTGATGGATGGATAAAATGTAATTTAAAGATTAAGGCATTTTGAAATGCAATTCTAATAAGGAAAATGTGAAAATATGAAGTAGGCTTGCCTGTTCTAAAAAAACAAAATTATTTTATTTTGCAAAACTTTAGCCCAAGTATTACTATCCATTCCATAAATTATTGAATTGTTTAACATTATTGTCAGAAATTTTATTTTCACTATTTCACACTAAAACAACACCACGACAGATCTCTGTCTCTGTTACGTACGGTGCGCAATAATCTGTGTTTACAGGAAATTGAAAGCGCCTGTCTGATGTGGAGTGAAAAGCATACGATTCTTCTAGACGGTCTCAAAGCCGATGAGAACAACAGGGGGCCAACTTTTATTGCACTTGCTTCCGCTTTACTGGTAGTATACTGTATACAAGAGGAAATCGACCATAAATCAATGTACTGTATATAAAGTGCTAAAAGAATAATAACCTGAACACCTTATCAGTGGGTATAATTTTATATTATCAATACAGAAAAAGGTCACTCCACAGCCGACTGTTTTATATACATACCGGTCCTAAGCTTCTAGTCAGATATTCGTCTGAGTTTAGGTTATGTTCTGATATAATCTTTAAATATAAGTGAACGATGAATTCAGTTGTAGCAAAGGACTACGTAGATAGTATACTCCGTTGAACCCAACCAGTACAGTAAGCTGCTCCAAATGAACGTAAGCGCAACTTTTCAGAAACAGACATGGCTGCCTTGATTCTGGCATGTCATCCGCGATATGGCCTCTGCAAAGAAAGCGAAATCAGACGACGAACATGTATCTGACAGGGTCATGGCTAATGCACGTAGAGTTCTGTACGGCAACACACCAGGAAAATTAACAACGGATGTAGAACAATGTAAACGTTTTGTTCAATGTAATGATCAACCAAGTGTATTGTGTATTATGACAAAACTAGATGATATATCCAATGACATCAATATTGTTAATCATGATTTATCAAGTAGGATAAATAAATTGGAAGTTGAACTTGAAAAAAGGCTTGCTGCAACACTCTCTGATAAGATCAGTCAACAAGTGGACAAGAGAGTACATGGTGAAATAAAACGGGTGAATAAAGTCATAGATGAAAAAAATGACACCTTCCGTTCTGAATAAAGTCCAAACTTTAATCTGTGATGTTTTGAAACTATCTGATATTCAAGTTGTATCTGCAAAACGAATGAAACATGATGGTAATTCCAGATCTCCTGGTGTAGTTGTTGCAACTCTTCAAAAAGTGAAGCGCGAGATCAAGTGTTGAAAGCTAAGTCAGTGCTCAGGAATTCTCCTTTCAAATACATTTATATAGATGTAGATCATACCAGAGATGAGAAGCGTGCAGCGCAAAATCTTCGTACAGTGGTTGATGCAATGAATAGAGGAGCTCTTCTATCATTACGTGGAAACAGGGTTGTTCTTTCCAATTCCTCAAGAGTCAACAGTGTGGGCATAAATAGGTCCAATAATGGTGCTCAGAATGTACAAAATTCTAGTTCATTTAGTCAAAATAATGCTATTAATAAGAATAGTGTAAGTAATGCTGCAAATTCTGATGGTGGTCTCTACAACTCGTTGTTAAACACACATTTAATTCAAATGGAAACCAGTCATATTTTAATAGTAATAACAGGAATAATCAAGGTCGTGGAGGTCAGGGTCGTGGGAATCGAGGATATTGGGGTCAGACTCAAAGTCAAGGTGGACAAGCTCGTGGACGTGGTTTCCAGAACAACAGCAACCGTGGTAGAAAACAACGATAGAATACAAATGGTTGGGGTTCAAACAAAAAATGTGATAATTATTATTTAAGAATAGATTGTGTTGACTATTTAGACTTTGATAGTGTTGGTCTAGCAGAGACACATCTTACACATGAAAATGTCTTAGAAATTATAACTATACATGGTTTGGTAATAACAGAAAACATTTACATGTAATTGCCAGATCTGGCTCTGGTGGAGTGTTTTTTTAGTTAAAATGATTGTTTTAGTAATTTTAATACATATGTTGTTGAAAACACATATATGATGGTTTACTGTTGTTGTCTTTTGAAAATAAATCAACAAAGTATAAATTTTTCATATGTGTGGCATACTTGCCTCCTTATAATTCATCTAGGCAGGTTGATGCTGACCGTTTTTATGATAACTTATTGTCATCTATTAATTTATACATATCAGCAGAAGGACCAATCATCATATGCGGGGACTTCAACAGCAGAATAGGAAATAATGATGATTTTATCTCTGGTGTTAATTGTTTACCTGAAAGAAATATCGTTGATTTTGCAACAAATAGTAATGGGGAAAAAATTTTGTTTTAAGTAACACATGTGTGTTAAATGATGGAAAGTTTGAGCAAAATGATTTCACTTCTATATCTAGTAAAGGATTTTCAGTGGTAGACTATTCTATTGTCCAACATGAATGTTTGAATTTGTTTGAAAACTTTTATGTCACACGAATTACAGATTTGATATCCATAATTGTTTGAAGATTTTGACTTGAAGTGTGGTTGAATTATGTTCATTATTTGAAGATCATAACTAGCTACCGGTATAGATAGAAATATGTGCCTAGAGGGTTAATGTTTTGCTGCGAAGGAGGCTCTGCCGACTTACCGTCTATATACTATTACCCGAAAGCCAAGTATTTCCATCCGCACACAAAGCCGGTGATAGATTCTTTTCTTGCATACCATTTTGAAGAAATAAGAACGAGATGATGATTTAAGGACTTTTGTTATAGTTGTGTATGAATTGATAAAGTAATTCAAGTTATCCGATGTTATTTCAGCATGAGACTCATTCTACACGGAGGGGTGTATGATAGGAGTTTTCAAGCACCAGAGTAAATGTGGGAAACCCCACTCTCGGATGCAAGTAATAAGAATTTGGATTGAAGTTTAAATGATTGATAACAGTATGAGTTATGATAACAGTATGAGTTATGTTAACAGTATGAGTTATGATAACAGTATGAGTAATGATAACAGTATGAGTTATGATAACAGTATGAGATATGCTAACAGTATGAGTTATGCTAGCAGTATGAGTTATGATAGCAGAATGAGTTATGATAGCAGTATGAGTTATGTTAACAGTATGAGTTATGTTAACAGTATGAGTTATGATAGCAGTATGAGTTATGTTAACAGTATGAGTTATGATAGCAGTATGAGTTATGTTAACAGTATGAGTTATGATAGCAGTATGAGTTATGTTAACAGTATGAGTTATGATAGCAGTATGAGTTATGTTAACAGTATGAGTTATGTTAACAGTATGAGTTATGATAACAGTATGAGTCATGTTAACAGTATGAGTTATGACAACAGTATGAGTTATGTTAACAATATGAGTTATGTTAACAGTATGAGTTATGTTAACAGTATGAGTTATGATAGCAGTATGAGTTATGTTAACAGTATGAGTTATGATAGCAGTATGAGTTATGTTAACAGTATGAGTTATGATAGCAGTATGAGTTATGTTAACAGTATGAGTTATGATAGCAGTATGAGTTATGTTAACAGTATGAGTTATGTTAACAGTATGAGTTATGTTAACAGTATGAGTTATGATAACAGTATGAGTCATGTTAACAGTATGAGTTATGACAACAGTATGAGTTATGTTAACAATATGAGTTATGTTAACAGTATGAGTTATGTTAACAGTATGAGTTATGATAGCAGTATGAGTTATGTTAACAGTATGAGTTATGATAGCAGTATGAGTTATGTTAACAGTATGAGTTATGATAGCAGTATGAGTTATGTTAACAGTATGAGTTATGATAGCAGTATGAGTTATGTTAACAGTATGAGTTATGATAGCAGTATGAGTTATGTTAACAGTATGAGTTATGATAGCAGTATGAGTTATGTTAACAGTATGAGTTATGTTAACAGTATGAGCTATGATAACAGTATGAGTTATGTTAACAGTATGAGTTATGATAACAATATGAGTTATGTTAACAGTATGAGTTATGATAGCAGTATGAGTTATGTTAACAGTATGAGTTATGATAGCAGTATGAGTTATGTTAACAGTATGAGTTATGATAGCAGTATGAGTTATGTTAACAGTATGAGTTATGTTAACAGTATGAGCTATGATAACAGTATGAGTTATGTTAACAGTATGAGTTATGATAACAATATGAGTTATGTTAACAGTATGAGTTATGATAGCAGTATGAGTTATGTTAACAGTATGAGTTATGATAACAGTATGAGTCATGTTATCAGTATGAGTTATGTTAACAGTATGAGTTATGATAGCAGTATGAGCTATGATAACAGTATGAGTTATGTTAACAGTATGAGTTATGATAACAATATGAGTTATGTTAACAGTATGAGTTATGATAACAGTATGAGTTATGTTAACAGTATGAGTTATGATAACAGTATGAGTAATGATAACAGTATGAGTAATGATAACAGTATGAGTTATGATAACAGTATGAGATATGCTAACAGTATGAGTTATGATAGCAGTATGAGTTATGATAGCAGAATGAGTTATGATAGCAGTATGAGTTATGTTAACAGTATGAGTTATGCTAACAGTATGAGTTATGATATCAGTATGAGTTGTGTTAACAGTATGAGTTATGATAGCAGTATGAGTTATGTCAACAGTATGAGTTATGATAACAGTATGAGTTATGTTAACAGTATGAGATATGTTAACAGTATGAGTTATGTTAACAGTATGAGTTATGATAACATTATGAGTTATGATAACAGTATGAGTTATGTTAACAGTATGAGTTATGTTAACAGTATGAGATATGCTAACAGTATGAGTTATGATAACAGTATGAGATATGCTAACAGTATGAGTTATGTTAACAGTATGAGATATGCTAACAGAATGAGTTATGATAACAGTATGAGATATGCTAACATTATGAGTTATGTTAACAATATGAGATATGCTACCAGTATGAGTTATGATAACAGTATGAGTTATGATAACAGTATGAGTTATGATAGCAGTATGAGTTATGTTAACAGTATGAGTTATGATAACAGTATGAGTTATGATAAGAGTATGAGTGATTATAATAGTAAGTTATGACTGAAGGAACCATAAATGAGCTTTGATGACAATATAACACTCACATTGAATCTTCATACAATCAATGATTTGAGACATACATGTAAGTTATGAACCTTTACCACATGTTTAGTCGTTCTCCTAAAAGCATATCTCATAAAGTTTGACCAGGGTTTATGGAATGAACTCGTAAAACTGTAGTTCTACCGAACTCTTGGTTAGATGAAGTTTAAATTTGGTGGCAAAGAAACATGTGGTTTTTTTGAGGCGTAATTTCATTCAAGAAGATCGCATGCATTGTTGGCCATTTGAGGCAAGTGTTGTAGTTAGGGTCTTGATTCCCTGGCACTAGTTAGTGCAAAGTTTACTGTGTTTTATAAGGTTAAGGACATTTGTCCTGGTTGATAATCTATGGCCTATGTTCTGTTAGTACCGAATGCATAAACTTGTAACACATTGCAATGGTAAAACATGCATGATAAAATCCAGTCAGGATGATCTACACAATTGTTATTTGCTGAAAGATAAACCTGTGGAATTAGGTCATAATAAAATATTGTTTGTTTGGTATAATCCTACCTACCAATGAAAATGGCCCCAAATCAAAAAAATGTTTTCAGGGATCTAAGAGGGAAATTGTTTAGCAGCCTATTCAATAGTAACACTAGTTTGTCTATAAAAATAATTAAAAATAAGTAATTAGCTACCTACCCATGTAAGCTTTGCTGGGTAGGGTTTTGGGTTTTGCCAAAACAAACACTTTTTTAAGAATGGCCTAAACATGGATATACAGTTTGGACATCGCTTTTTTTTGACAACCTTCTATCCGAAAACTTGTTATCTGAATTAAATATCGGGTCCTGGTGTATCTTCCTAGGTACGGCGAATTGTAACTGTATTATTCGAAATAAAATATCAGACCTAATGAATTGGAATGAACGAGGTCTGACTTTATATGTAACCAGGCAAACATGGACTAATGAGAATAGGCTTGTTACATCTACTTGGGATGTAGAAAAGTCCATGTTGATGATGTAATAGTGTGTGCTGACTGGGGTCCTCGTTCACAAACATTGAAAGACTGTAACTCAAACTTGGACTTCAAATTAGCAAAGGTTATATTCACTAGCCTTTTGAATTCATTAAATCAAAATGAATGGAATTTTGTGTGGATAATTGTTGATACCCACTGCACACTTTTGATAATTTTTATTAAATTATATGTTGTTATAAAAACATAGGAGCAAAAAGAACATTTAGCTTTTTGAAGTCCTAAGTCTTGAGTTTCCGTCTTGTAATGTCTATGCATAAGACCCTATACCATAAGATAATATATACTTTTGACCATGCAGTAAGACCTGTATACTGATGTACATAGAAAGGTTTACAGTGTAACAAGATGTATAGTAGAATATTAAGATCAGGATTGTCTATGCAACAAGATATGTTTTTCATGCAACAGGACTTGAGGGATAATACAAATCAATGTATTACAAGTATCTGTGTTAAATCTAGCCATAATAAAACAATTGTTTGTTTGGCATAAACCTACCTACCAATGAAAATTAACCCTAATTAAAATTTAATGAGGGATTTAAGTGGGAATTTAAGCAGCATATTGATAATTAATGCTTGTATGACCAAAAATAAGACAAAATAATTACCTACGTTCCTACCCACCTAAATTTTGCTGGCTTGGGTTATGCAAAACAAACAATGTTTTAAGGATGGACTCAAACTGACTTTTCGATAGTGACAATTTGTACATGTTACCATGGTGTTGACATTGTGAAATCTTGAGTTGTTTTCATGTTTTCCCATATAAGCATGTATATACTCGAACAACAAGATGAACTCAAAAATGTGTCTTATTTAACAACAGTATTTTTCTGATATTGACTTGAAATATTTTGTGTCAAAGTAGTTATCTCTCTTGACAGATTTTCAAAAAGATAAATATCTTTGAAAACAGCCAGGCTTTGAACTACTAACCATTTTGGCATGCAGAAGTTATCTTTAAAGTGATATCACTGCCTAGGGAAGTAACTATCCTAAGAAATGACCATGCAATTTCAAGGGAGGTAATTACCTTTTGAATTGCTGTTGAACTCTCGCAAGGGAGGTAGCTCTAGATGATATGTAGAATATTGAATTGTCAATTTATCATTTATTTCATTACTACTCATTATGACATGTGCTTTAGTTAAAAGGTTAGGTTTTTGATCACAGTAGATCTTAGTTAAACATGGATCTTGTTTATTTGATGATAATTGAAAAATAAAATTATTCAATCTCCCTGTTAGAATGTTTGTTATTTAGTTGAAGTTCTTCTCAGACAATCCAGGAATACACACACTGTCCTAGAAGTCCTTCACGGACAATCCAGGTATACACACTCTGTCCTAGAAGTCCTTCACGGACAATCTAGGTATACACACTCTGTCCTTCACAGACAATCCATGTATTCACTAACTGTCCTAAAAGTCCTTCACAGACAATCCATGTATTCACTAACTGCCCTAAAAGTCCTTCACAGACAATCCATGTATTCACACGTTGTCCTAGAAGTCCTTCATAGACATTTCAGGTATACACACTGTCCTAGAAGTCCTTCACAGACAATCCAGTTATAAACTGTCATAGAAGTCCTTCACAGACAATCCAGATATACAGACTGGCCTATAAGTCCTTCACAGATAATCCAGATATACACACTGGCCTAAAAGTCCTTCACAGACAATCCAGGTATACAGACTGGCCTAAAAGTCCTTCACAGATAATCCAGATATACACACTGGCCTAAAAGTCCTTCACAGACAATCCAGGTATACACACCGTCATAGAAGTCATTCACATACAATCCAGATATACACACTGGCCTAAAAATCCTTCACAGACAATCCAGTTATAAACTGGCATAGAAGTCCTTCACAGACAATCCAGATATACACACTGGCCTAAAAATCCTTCACAGACAATCCAGTTATAAACTGGCATAGAAGTCCTTCACAGACAATCCAGATATACACACTGGCCTAAAAGTCCTTCACAGACAATCCAGATATACACACTGGCCTAAAAGTCCTTCACAGACAATCAAGGTATACACACTGACGTAGAAGTCCTTCTCAGACAATCCAGATATACACACTGGCCTAGAAGTCCTTCACAGACAATCCAGATATACACACTGACGTAGAAGTCCTTCACAGACAATCCAGATATACACACTGGCCTAAAAGTCCTTCACATACAATCAAGGTATACACACTGACGTAGAAGTCCTTCTCAGACAATCCAGATATACACACTGGCCTAGAAGTCATTCAAAGACAATCCATGTATACACGCACTGTCATAGAAGTCCTTCACAGACAATCCAGGTATACACACTGTACAGATTGACAGTCTATGTAGTGATGTTAGCAGTCAGGGCATACCTTCACTGGTACAGATTGACAGTCAATGTAGTGATGTTAGCAGTCAGAGTGTACTATCACTGGTACATATTTTACAGTCTATGTAGTGATGTTAGCAATCAGGGAGTACTATCACTGGTACAGATTAACAGTATATGCAGTGATGTTAGCAGTCAGGGCGTACCTTCACTGGTACAGATTGACAGTCTATGTAGTGATGTTAGCAATCAGTGAGTACTATCACTGGTACAGATTAACAGTCTATGTAGTGATGTTAGCAGTCAGGGTGAACTATCACTGGTACAGATTAACAGTCTATGTAGTGATGTTAGCAGTCGGGGTGTACAATTACTGGTACAGATTAACAGCCTATGTAGTGATGTTAGCAGCCAGAGTGTACAATTACTGGTACAGATTAACAGTCTATGTAGTGATGTTAGCAGTCAGGGTGTACAATTACTGGTACAGATTAACAGTCTATGTAGTGATGATAGCAGTTAGGTAGTACTATTACTGGTACAGATTGACAGTCTATGTAGTGATGTTAGCAGTCAGGGTGTTTTATCACTGGTACAGTTTAACAGTCTATGTAGTGATGTTAGCAATCAGGGTAACCTTCACTGGTACAGATTGACAGTCTATGTACTGATGTTAGCAGTCAGGGTGTACTATCACTGGTACAGATTAACAGTCTATGTAGTAATGTTAGCAGTCAGGGTGTACTATCACTGGTACAGATTGTCAGTCTATGTAGTGATGTTAGCTGTCAGGGTGTACTATCACTGGTACTTATTGACAGTCTGTGTAGTGATGTTAGCAGTCAGGGTGTACTATCACTGGTACAGATTAACAGTTAATGTAGTGATGTTAGAAGTCAGGGTGTACAATTACTGGTACAGATTAACAGTCTATGTAGTGATGATAGCAGTTAGGTAGTACTATCACTGGTACAGATTGACAGTCTATGTGGTGATGTTAGCAGTTAGGTAGTACTATCACTGGTACAGATTGACAGTCTATGTAGTGATGTTAGCAGTTAGGTAGTACTATCACTGGTACAGATTAACAGTCTATGTGGTGATGTTAGCAGTTAGGTAGTACTATCACTGGTACAGATTGACAGTCTATGTGGTGATGTTAGCAGTTAGGTAGTACTATCACTGGTACAGATTGACAGTCTATGTGGTGATGTTAGCAGTTAGGTAGTACTATCACTGGTACAGATTAACAGTCTATGTAGTGATGATAGCAGTTAGGTAGCACTATCACTGGTACATATTTTACAGTCTATGTAGTGATGTTAGCAGTCAGGGTGTTTTATCACTGGTACAGTTTAACAGTCTATGTAGTGATGTTAGCAATCAGGGTAACCTTCACTGGTACAGATTGACAGTCTATGTAGTGATGTTAGCAGTCAGGGTGTACTATCACTGGTACAGATTAACAGTCTATGTAGTGATGTTAGCAGTCAGGGTGTACTATCACTGGTACAGATTAACAGTCTATGTAGTGATGTTAGCAGTCAGGGTGTACTATCACTGGTACAGATTGACAGTCTATCTAGTGGTATTAGCAGTCAGGGTGTACTATCACTGGTACAGATTGTCAGTCTATGTAGTGATGTTAGCAGTCAGGGTGTACTATCACTGGTACTTATTGACAGTCTGTGTAGTGATGTTAGCAGTTAGGGTGTACTATCACTGGTACAGATTTACAGTCTATGTAGTGATGTTAGCAGTCTCGGTGTACTATCACTGGTACATATTGACAGTCTACGTAGTCATGTTAGCAGACAGGGTGTACTATCACTGGTAAATATTAACAGTTTATGTGGTGATGTTAGCAGCCAGGGCATACCTTCACTTGTACAGATTGACAGTCTATATAGTGATGTTAGCAGTCAGGGCGTACCTTCACTGGTACAGATTGACAGTCTATGTAGTGATGTTAGCAGTCAGGGCGTACCTTCACTGGTACAGATTGACAGTCTATGTGGTGATGTTAGCAGTCAGTGCATACCTTCACTGGTACAGATTGACAGTCTATGTAGTGATGTTAGCAGTCAGGGCGTACATTCACTGGTACAGATTGACAGTCTATGTAGTGATGTTAGCAGTCGGGGCATACATTCACTGGTACAGATTGACAGTCTATGTGGTGATGTTAGCAGTCAGGGCGTACCTTCACTGGTACAGACTGACAGTCTATGTGGTGATGTTAGCAGTCAGGGCGTACCTTCACTGGTACAGATTGACAGTCTATGTGGTGATGTTAGCAGTCAGGGCGTACCTTCACTGGTACAGATTGACAGTCTATGTGGTGATGTTAGCAGTCAGGGCGTACTTTCACTGGTACAGATTAACAGTCTTTGTGGTGATGTTAGCAGTCAGGGCGTACCTTCACTGGTACAGATTGACAGTCTATGTGGTGATGTTAGCAGTCAGGGCGTACTTTCACTGGTACAGATTGACAGTATATGTGGTGATGTTAGCAGTCAGGGCGTACCTTCACTGGTACAGATTGACAGTCTATGTGGTGATGTTAGCAGTCGGGTTGTACCTTCACTGGTACAGATTGACAGTCTATGTGGTGATGTTAGCAGTCGGGTTGTACTACCACTGGTACCGATTGACATTCTTTGTAGTGATGTAAGCAGTCAGGGTAACCTTCACTGGTACAGATTAACAGTCTATGAACTGATGTAAGCAGTCAGGGTTTACCTTCACTGGTACAGATTGACAGTCTATGAACTGATGTAAGCATTCAGGGTTTACCTTTGCCGGTAAAGATACAGGGTAATCAGTAATTGGCAAATATGATTTATACATGTTATTCAAAAGACAGTAACAAGTAGAAAATTGTAATAACAAAAATACATTGAGTGCATGGAACACTTAAAATGCAAAACTCATAAAATACAATTTACACTAAATCACAAGATGATTAGAATTGATGTGAATCTTACAAATCACACGGCTGACAATCAAATTACATACATATACAAAGCATACAAAGGGACTTAAAGATGGATCCGACCCATCTCAAGGTAAAAGTGTTCAATGGGTCAGGCTGAGGCTAACACACACTTCTTCATACTTATTATTATCAATGCATATATTATTGTATAGGTAATGGTTGATTGCTTTTCATGATTAGTAACTGCCTACTTAGTCAATGTATGTGTATATGTTGACCTAACTACTTGCAACAAAATTAGCGTTTGTGGAGCTTGAACCTTCTACCCCTCAACCACTATGCCTCCGTAATAGTCAGAACTAACTCATGCATGTTTGATACAGAAAATATCACATAGGACACAGATGCCCCGCTATAGGCTTTTCAAGTTTTTGAAAAAGGGCCATAACTCCTCTAACAATTAGTGAATTGTAACCAAACTCAAACTTAACCAGTATCTTATAATCCTATGCTTATGTGCCCAATATAAATTCAATCCATCCATCCTTTCATCAGTGATTGATCAGAAACCAAGTTTTCACACAGACGGACAGACATGGGTAACACTTTATGCTCTTTCGCCATTTTTGAATGGAGAGGCATACTTAAAAATATTCAAGAATATGTAAACATAAAAATACAACTTGCTGACATGTTTACTATGCCATCACAAAGACAAAACTCAAAAAAAATTATCAGATAAAGGAGCTTTAATAAACATCACAAATGGTCACTAAACAACATGGGCATTAAACGTTTTGCACATGATCAACAAACAACCTGGGCATTAAAGCTTTTGTACATGATCAACAAACAACAAGGACATTAAAGCTTTTGCACACGACCAACAAGATATTCACGGATTTACCAGCCTTTTCTTATCTTTTTATTCTACCCTGTGTACCACATAAAGAAGCTTTTTTAGTTAAAGAAAAGACAATCTAAAATAATGGGCAAAAACAATAATGTGACGTTGTTAATTAATGTGAATACTTTTTACTGCAATTCTGACATTTTATTTATCATTCAAATTATAGAATGTAACTCATATTGGGATCATCCTGTGACCTTTGTTTTCTTAAATAATTTCCATACTGGTACTTAAAATATGGAGTTCATGTCTAAATTTAAAGACCAAGTTTTAAAGACAAGGAAATATTTTCAATTGGCTTTGTCTATTACATCGATACTTATATCAGTACAATCAAATTTCTCTTCTTAAAATTTACTTCCTACAACAATTCCCACATGATGCTGCCAGGGATGATGTTTATAAACAAAGAATATAAAGCTTGAGCAAAACCAAAAAATGACCAAACAGGTACGCACCCTCTAAGCCTATATCCAGGACCCACCTTAGAACAATAACTGTAAACTTGGAATGTAAATGTATAACAATTATGCATAGTTTACCTTGATAACTGATCTATTGAGCAAAATACAAAATATTTCCCAACTAAGATAAAATGCACATTTTGGCACATTGTTTGCACAATACATCTAACCAGCCAGTCCACCTTAACTTACAGGTAAACCCTTTCCCCAACATTTAACCGGCCATTCCACATTAACTTACAGGTAAACCCTTTCCCCTACATTTAACCAGCCAGCCCACTAAACTCACAGGTAAACCCTTTCCCCAACATTTAACCGGCCATTCCACATTAACTTACAGGTAAACCCTTTCCCCTACATTTAACCAGCCAGCCCACTAAACTCACAGGTAAACCCTTTCCCCAACATTTAACCAGCCAGTCCACCTTAACTTACAGGTAAACCCTTTCCCCAACATTTAACCAGCCAGTCCACCTTAACTCACAGGTAAACCCTT
Organism: Mactromeris polynyma; assembly: GCA_032209605.1. NCBI lineage: Eukaryota > Metazoa > Mollusca > Bivalvia > Venerida > Mactridae > Mactromeris > Mactromeris polynyma. The sequence goes on along the minus strand of JASFXZ010000020.1, from coordinate 10,331,688 downwards.
TCCCCAACATTTAACCAGCCAGCCCACCTTAACTTACAGGTAAACCCTTTCCCAAACATTTAACCAGCCAGTCCACATTAACTTACAGGTAAACCCTTTCCCCAACATTTAACCAGACAGTCCACCTTAACTTACAGGTAACCCTTTCCCCAACATTTAACCAGACAGTCCACCTTAACTTACAGGTAAACCCTTTCCCCAACATTTAACCAGACAGTCCACCTTAACTTACAGGTAAACCCTTTCCCCAACATTTGACCAGGCAGTCCACCTTAACTTACAGGTAAACCCTTCCCCCTACATTTAACCAGCCAGTCCACCTTAACTCACAGGTAAACCCTTTTCACTACATTAATGAATAATTTTGATCCCTTTAAGGTATTATGCATAATGGAAATTTCTCCGAAGGCAAATGAAACTTGTATTGATTGAATCTGTACTATAATGCGATAAAATTTCATAATTTTTTACCGTTCTTAAAAAAAAGTTATGCCCTTTTTTCTACGTAAACTTCCTTCCTGAAAAACGTTAGCCGTACAAAAATTACCAGTAAATGGAAAATGAACATTTCACTTCTCATTTGTAATATTCCTTACTTAGAAAAGCATCTTTGTACTAATCAGATGTGTAGAATGAAGTACTGTAAAAAACAGCTACAAGAAATTCAAGGAAAATGTTGTTGTTTTTTTACATTTGTGCATAAAGCATTTAAGAAATGGGCAAATTTCCTTTCAAAATTAAAATATTGTTAATTGCAGTTTACCTAAACTAAATTCATGTATCAATGGGGCATCGAATTGTCTGTCATAAAAAATATCTACATTATCTAACACAGAATATATCAAACTTTCGGAGACTTTTACCGTCCGGTTACAGCGCAATTTCATTTTGACGTGCACATTTCTCTGAGAAAAAGTTACACTTCTAAGTGGTTTTGTTTGCTTTTTCACAAAAGTATTACTTTTTTCTGGAAAATGTATCTTAGCGTTGTTGTAAAATGTAATAATATTGACTGTGCAACAAAATCATGGTAATTTTTGGTCTCCTAATAACTTATTTATTTATTTTCAATATTTTGTCACTGAAATTACCTCCCTTTTCAGTTCTTTTTAATTAATTGCAATTGTTTGCTTTGAGAAAAACTTGTCGAAGCAATTTCGAATAGAATTCAAATAAATTATAAATGATAATATTTTTATATTAAATTTTGTAACAATATTTATATGTTGCTTACTGAGCCATACATATACAATGGAAATGACATAAATTAAGTTATGGGTCTAATACCTTAATTAATTAATTACAACCTGTGATCAGAAATTGAAGTAACTTGGCATAAACCAATCTCCTGACCGTGTACTAGAATGGTTAAAATCAACATGGTCCCAAAATTAAACAAGCTCCACCCCCTTTACGAGCTTGCAGAAACTTCAATAAATACAAGTTAATCAAGGGTCAATAATTTAAAAAAGATTCTTAGGCAACCCTCAACAAAGTTTGCTGAAAGACTCTGATTTGACAAACAATATGACAGCCAGGCACCAGCCCTGGGCCCGTATTCACTTACATTTTAAGCCTGAATTTGAGACATAGTCTTAAAAATGTTTCAAAGTGGTTGAACAAGAAATCACTCCCAAAAAGTGCTACTATTGCTACTGAACCATTTATACCAGCTTTCTTGATGCAACAATTCTCGTGAATATGAATTTTGATCTAAGGTCATCGAAATAAAAGCTAAAGCTCAAACTGTAGTAAGAGTCTGAATTCTGAAATTTATTTTAGTGAATACAGGCCCTGGTTTCCATATACAGGACATAAAACATCCTATCAATATTACTCCAGAAAACAAAATAGGGGCCATCATGACCCTTTTTCGTGTTCTTTTCTATCATTACTGAACTGTATTTGGAATTGATTGATATGGAAGATGATTTGAATGTTATTGGAAGAAAGTAAGACAGGTTATAATCACTTGTAATTACTGTGACAGATCACTGATGAATGAGAGATTTCAGCGAGTGAAACGTTTGCAATATACATAACAAAGGGCAATAACTCATGGACATGTTTTGATTCATCTACTTATAAAGTTTGATGGAAATCTGCTGCCATTAAAACAATATAAGGCACATGACATCTTATTTTTTGATAAACAGAAATCCACAGTTAGAGTGTTGATGATTCTGTACGAGTTTTCAACCTCAGGAGGTTGTCACAAGTTCTCTCCCTTTATCCTGTCTAGGGTTGTATATATAGTACAATGAGTCAAACGGTTTTGACACCAGCCTTGCGTTTGGTTAAGGCTAACACTCGCTCGAGTTAAAAAAAACTGTGCACACATTTTGCTACTGAACGCACTGTTTGCCAAAAAATGTGTGCCCACTGTGTGCCCACTCGCTCGAGCAACTCCGAGGTAGCACGCGAATTTGAGAGCCGCAGACTGCGTTCAGGTACGGCGACTGTCGTTCCCATTTTGTTTTGTATCCCAGGCCCACCGTATCACTTTGTATGCACACGGGGAACCAAATTGCAAAATGAATGCAGGGCTGATTCCCTGTCTTTATTGTCTTTGTGGTAGAGAACCAGAATACAAACGAGGCGGTCAATACACTTTTTAGCAACGCAAACTTTGAACAACTTCTCTTAGCCGTTACTGAACGCAATGCTGAGCTCTACATGTATACATGTACTATAGAAGGGATAAAGGGAGAGAACTCGTTACAATATCTTGTGCCTTCAGATTACTGCAGCATCACAACTGATGTTGCCTTCAATAAAGCCGGGTTTAAAAGCTCACTAGAGCTTACATTGTTGTTCACTGCATCAATTTAGAAAGCCAGGAAGCTGTTCAGTATAATGCTACCTCTCCTAACTGACCCTCTTTAGAGCAACAACCTGCCTTCAACAGCATTATCATTTTTTCCTACACATAAAATTGATTGTCCAGTCAATCTCTCTAGAGCAGCAATCTGTGAACAACAGTCAACACATGGTTCTTCCATAGTATGATGCAGTCGAGAGGACTTGGATCTATCAAACCAAACACAACCAGCATTTTGTACCACAATATAGTGTCATCAAATCTTATTATCACATACTGCATACTTAAAAGTGGCACTAATGTAACATTAACTGAAGTACACTCAATGGCTAAAATTGAGATCCCAACATCACATCGTTTTTTTAATATAATAATTCCATGCATAGTCTTTCATTGACGTTTTTTTAACAAAGCATAGTATAGTCTTATATCTTGATAAATGCCTTTCTAACAACATGTATATTCAAACAGGCAAGACTGTCTTATGGTGACAGTAAGTAGTGTTAAGAAATAGACCCTCAAGTTTCCGACACCACCCCTTGTAAATCAGCCTTCAATGTATTTTGGTTTGTATTTTTTTCTATTCACAGTTTGAACTTTTGCCATATATTTTCTATTATATTTAAAGATGACCAGCATGACATTTTAATATTGTTATCAGACTTCCATTTCTTTGCTAGTTTTGAGCTATTGACATGGGGAATTGTCTCGATGGAGGATCCAATGAGGATTTGCAAAATACACGTGTATAGCCAGCTTCTGCTCTCAAAACTTTGATCACGAGTTTGAATACATCTATCAGTGTTCATACTTCCATTTAATGCAATGAGGGTACCTACTCCCGTTATTTAGCTATTTATTGTGTGTGAATACACCCTCTTTGTCTAGCCTTGCAATAATTTCTTTTACCAGCACTATCGCGCGGTGCCATTGTTAAATCTCGTGGAATTATTCTATTTACATGTCACCAAGAGTGATACATGGTGTGTCAGTATATGCATACTCGACTCATTAATCCTACGCAGTATCATTACAGTCAAGCATGTGTTATTATAATTATTTACCCTCAAACATACTGATAATTTTGGGAACTCAATTTTGACCATTCAGTGTACATGCACTGTCTATCACTAAGGCATATCAATAGTTGCTATGGTGACTGGCATCATCAACGTCAATTTGTGGCTGATTCTGAAAATGTCTTCTTAAAGCTTCTATCAATGACTCCTTTTCATCTATTGAAAAAAGAACATATAAAATAAATGTAAAAATGTATAAGTTTTGAAAATGAAACATGTTGCTTAAATATCACATTTTATTCAGATGAAGGTTAAGATTATTGGAAAAGGTGACCTTTGAAGTCATTGATTCTGCATATCAACAATATCGATATATGGTATGAGAAATATCGATGATACATCAACATATCAAGTATCATTAACTAAAATGCTATTTACATGCTTGAAGTTCATGATTTCATATATATTCACCTCTAGTCTTTTCATCTTGTTTCCTCACTATTGTGAAGCATGTGTGGTTTTTGGCAAAATAAATAAGAACAATGTGAATGAACTTCAGTTATATATTTTTCCTTGAACTCATTCGTTAGGTAAAGCGAAGGTTTGACAGCGCACCAATTCCATTTGTGTTTTGGGTGAATTTTCTTCGTTTTCAGGCATGTATTTATTAATCGTAAGTATCGATTTTTTAAAATATGTATTGATAATTGATAGAAGGAAAAGTGTCATGGATACATCGATATCATTTCTATCAATGACAGCTCTAGTGGTAAGTTCAATAGAATCAAGCTTGCCAGATTACACCATCATGCTATCGTAAAAATATTCATAAATTGCAGGTATATGATAAAACTTAGCAAGGAAGGAACATCTATGCATATAGTTAACATCAACATTACACTAATTTGGGATTGCAAGTCTTTTACCATTTTACAAAATATGATATCCATTTTCTGATATATGACCTATTGTATGTGTATGGTAGTCCCACATCTCAAAACTTGACAGCCAGGGGTAGTATTCACGAAACATTTTAAGGTGAACATTTTCCTTAAATCGGCACTGAGGATTTTTTTGATATATGTAAGGTGTAAGATGCTAGTTAATGCTAGTGGAGAGTGCTCCCAGTTGGTACGGGAATCATAGTATTTGTTGCTGTGCCGTGAGCAGGCTCCAAAAAAGTGAGGTTGCTTGTAGAAGATAAATGTGACTGAGTTAGGTCTGCGGCAGACGTGCTACTTGACTACATAGATGATCGTTTTGTTCTACTTATTGAGAACTCATCAGAGGGCTTGACCGTTGACTGGCAAGTATATAAAATAGGCAAACAGACCTTGCCTAGTTAATGGTCAGGATGTCATCCACAGTCAAACAGCATCTTACCTTACTACAGCATGTAAGAAAAATAAAATAAGGATATGGACAATGTAAAGATACATCTTAAGATGTTTTGTGAATATTTTATTTCAAGAGGCTGCAACTTTGGGACAACACAATCTTCTATATGGGTCTCAACAAAACAAAAAGAATGTGACAACCATGGCAAGATGCTGTCCAAGAATAACACTTAAACATAGCAGGAAAACAAACCCACATACCATCATAATATACAAACTCAACCAATTCTGTCATATCCCCGTATTTTTCCTTGACAGTTTCATTCTGCAAAATTTGCGGGACAAGTTCAACAATTCTCTTCCCTTGTACGCACATATCATCAGGCTTTAAACCAGCAAATGAATATCTGAGAGCCATCTCATGTAGACACTTATGTGGTGTACTGTACTCCGCGATAAAGCATTTACTCTGAAAATAATATTTTATTTGTTAACATTTTGTACAAATCCCTTCACAATCCCTTATTCAGTACATATTGTGGTCTGAGTCTAGCCGGTAGTACTCGTAAGTAACCCAGGAAGTCATCGAGAGTCATTAGTATTAGTTGTAAAAACTGGGTTCACAATCGATGTAAAATAAACAAAGTTTATACTTAATCAGTACCCCTAGCGAAACAATGACTGAGCGAACCCTAGAGCTTTTTCATGTAACTCTAAACATTGATCCGTACTGGGTGGAGAGTGCTTCCAGTTGGTACGGGAATCATAGTATTTGTTGCTGTGCTGTGAGCAGGCTCCAAAAAAGTGAGGTTGCTTGTAGAAGATAAATGTGACTGAGTTAGATCTGCGGCAGACGTGCTACTTGACTACATAGATGATCGTTTTGTTCTACTTATTGAGAACTCATCAGAGGGCTTGACCGTTGACTGGCAAGTATATAAAATAGGCAAACAGACCTTGCCTAGTTAATGGTCAGGATGTCATCCACAGTCAAACAGCACATCTGCCGCAGATCCAAGTCAGTCAATTTATCATCTTAAACATTAAACTAAATAAAATTTAAACTAGCTATACAATAGCAAACCTACCTGCTCACGTTCTAAGTCTGTATACTTGTACATATGTAAATAAAATGGTCGATCTTGCTGCCCACCTGTATTCTCAAACACTGGTGAAAGACTGTCAACCTTTTCAACTCCAAAGGGACCTCTGAAAATCAAAGTACTGTATGTACCACACAGAGTGTTATAAGTCTTGTTTTATGTACCTAGCACTAATTTGCCGCTTTGGGATTACCCAAGGAATAGACAATAGTCTAATTTCCCACCCTACCATTTTGTCTAAATTCCCAATGGGAGATGCTAATTCCACACTTCCCGGATTTATTAAAATTCCGGCCAATGTCCATTTGGGATGTCAAATTCTTACCTGTTGGGAATCATATATCCTAAATCTTGGGGGTAAACATTGATAAGTGCATTATTGCCCATTTAAACCTTTAATGCTTAAGTGCTGATAAACATCATGCTAATGGCATCATTAACAACCACAGCAGAATGTACAATCATATAGTTACACACAGGGGTAGGTGTCTTACATAATTTCAGTGACAGGGTGTGTCTTACTTAATTGCAGGGGCAGGGATATCTTACTTAAACTGCTGGGTACAGGGGTATCTTGCTTAAACTGCTGGGTACAGGGGTATCTTGCTTAAACTGCTGGGTACAGGGGTATCTTGCTTAAACTGCTGGGTACAGGGATATCTTACTTAAACTGCTGGGTACAGGGGTATCTTGCTTAAACTGCTGGGTACAGGGGTATCTTGCTTACACTGCTGGGTACAGGGGTATCTTGCTTAAACTGCTGGGTACAGGGGTATCTTGCTTAAACTGCTGGGTACAGGGGTATCTTGCTTAAACTGCTGGGTACAGGGGTATCTTGCTTAAACTGCTGGGTACAGGGGTATCTTGCTTAAACTGCTGGGGATAGGGGTATCTTGCTTAAACTGCTGGGTACAGGGATATCTTACTTAAACTGCTGGGTACAGGGGTATCTTGCTTAAACTGCTGGGTACAGGGGTTATTTTGCTTAAACTGCTGGGTACAGGGGTATCTTGCTTAAACTGCTGGGGAAAGGGGTATCTTGCTTAAACTGCTGGGTACAGGGATATCTTGCTTAAACTGCTGGGTACAGGGGTATCTTGCTTAAACTGCTGGGTACAGGGGTATCTTGCTTAAACTGCTGGGTACAGGGGTATCTTGCTTAAACTGCTGGGTACAGGGGTATCTTGCTTAAACTGCTAGGGATAGGGGTATCTTGCTTAAACTGCTGGGTATAGGGGTATCTTGCTTAAACTGCTGGGTACAGGGGTATCTTGCTTAAACTGCTGGGTATAGGGGTATCTTGCTTAAACTGCTGGGTACAGGGATATCTTGCTTAAACTGCTGGGTCCAGGGGTATCTTGCTTAAACTGCTGGGTACAGGGGTATCTTGCTTAAACTGCTGGGTACAGGGGTATCTTGCTTAAACTGCTGGGTACAGGGGTATCTTGCTTAAACTGTTGGCGATAGGGGTATCTTGCTTAAACTGCTGGGTACAGGGGTATCTTGCTTAAACTGCTGGGGATAGGGGTATATTGCTTAAACTGCTGGGTACAGGGATATCTTGCTTAAGCTGCTGGGTACAGGGGTATCTTGCTTAAACTGCTGGGTACAGGGGTATCTTGCTTAAACTGCTGGGTACAGGGGTATCTTGCTTAAACTGCTGGGGATAGGGGTATCTTGCTTAAACTGCTGGGTACAGGGATATCTTGCTTAAACTGCTGGGTACAGGGGTATCTTGCTTAAACTGCTGGGTACAGGGGTGTCTTACTTAAACTGCTGGGTACAGGGGTATCTTGCTTAAACTGCTGGATACAGGGGTGTCTTACTTAAACTGCTGGGGATAGGGGTGTCTTGCTTAAACTGCTGGGGATACGGGTGTCTTACTTAAAATCACAGGGGCAGGGGTGTCTTACTTAAACTGCTGGGGACATGGGTGTCTTACTTAAACTGCTGGGGATACGGGTGTCTTACTTAAAATCACAGGGGCAGGGGTATCTTACTTAAACTGCTGGGGACATGGGTGTCTTACTTAAACGCTGGGGACAGGGGCGTCTTACTTAAACTGCTGACGCATGGGTATCTTACTTAAACTGCTGGGGACAGGGGTATCTTACTTAAACTGCTGGGGATAGGGGTGTCTTACTTAAACTGCTGGGAGAGGGGTATCTTACTTAAACTGCTGGGGAGAGGGGTATCTTACTTAAACTGCTGGGGACAGGGGTGTCTTACTTAAACTGCTGGGGACAGGGGTGTCTTACTTTAACTGCTGGGGCATGGTTGTCTTACTTAAACTGCTGGGGACAGGGGTGTCTTACTTAAACTGCTGGGGACAGGGGTGTCTTACTTAAACTGCTGGGGCATGGGTATCTTACTTAAACTGCTGGGGGAAGGGGTGTCTTACTTAAAACTGCAAGGGCATGGGTGTCTTTTTTAAAACTGTGTCTTACTTAAAACTACAATGGCAGGGGTGCCTAACTTAAAACTGCAAGGGCAGGGATGTCTTACTTCAAACTGCAAGGGCATGGGTGTCTTACTTAAACCTGAAAGGGCAGGGGTGTCTTACTTCAAACTGCAAGGGCAGGGGGTGTCTTACGTTAAACTGCAAGGGCAGGGGTGTCTTACTTAAGACTGCAAGGGCAGGGTTGTCTTACCTTAAACTGCAAGGGCAGGGGTGTCTTCTTTAAAACTGCAAGGGCAGGGGTATCATACCTAAAACTGCAAGGACATGTATGTCTTACTTAAGACTGCAAGGGCAGGGGTGTCTTACCTAAAACTGCAAGGGCAGGGGTGTATTCCTTAAAAATGCAAGGGCAGGGGTGTCTTACTTAAGACAGCAAGGGCAGGGGTGTCTTACTTAAAACTGCAGAGGCAGGGGTGTCTTACTTAAAGCTGCAAGGACAGGGGTGTCTTACTTCAAACTGCAAGGGCATGGGTGTCTGACTTACAACTGCAAGGGCAGGGGTGTCTTACTGAAATCTGCAAGGGCAGGGGTGTCTTACTTCAAACTGCAAGGGCAGGGGTGTCTGACTTACAACTGCAAGGGCAGGTGTGTCTTACTGCAATCTGCAAGGGCAGGGGTGTCTTAGTTACAACTGCAAGGGCAGTGGTGTCTTACTTTGAACTGCAAGGGTAGGGGTGTCTTAATTACAACTGCAAGGGCAGGGGTGTCTTACTTAAAACTGCAAGGGCAGGGGTATCATACTTAAAACTGCATAGGAATGGGGTATCATACTTAAAACTGCATAGGGCTGGTGTATCATACTTAAAACTGCATAGGGCTGGGGTATCATACTTAAAACTGCATAGGGCTGGTGTATCATACTTAAAACTGCATAGGGCTGGGGTATCATACTTAAAACTGCATAGGGCTGGGGTATCATACTTAAAACTGCATAGGGCTGGGGTATCATACTTAAAACTGCCTAGGGCTGGGGTATCATACTTAAAACTGCATAGGGCTGGGGTATCATACTTAAAACTGCATAGGGCTGGGGTATCATACTTAAAACTGCATAGGGCTGGGGTATCATACTTAAAACTGCATAGGGCTGGGGTATCATACTTAAAACTGCAAGGGCAGGGGTATCATACTTAAAACTGCATAGGGCTGGGGTATCATACTTAAAACTGCATAGGGCTGGGGTATCATACTTAAAACTGCATAGGGCTGGGGTATCATACTTAATACTGCATAGGGCTGGGGTATCATACTTAAAACTGCAAGGGCAGGGGTATCATACTTAAAACTGCATAGGGCTGGGGTATCATACTTAAAACTGCAAGGGCTGGGGTATCATACTTAAAACTGCATAGGGCTGGGGTGTCTTTCTTAAAATTGCAAGGGCAGGGGTGTCTTATTTAGGAAAAACTACAAGGCCTGCATGAAAGGGATGGGCAGAGATGAGAACAAAGAATTTGTTCATAATAGATCTATAGGACTGGCATATGTACAAGCTTTGTATTACCCATCATTAGACTCTGGTTTCTCGTTTGCTTTCAAGATGAAGTCTGCCTCCACATCACATGACTTTGTTATAATCACAAACATCTTGTATATACAACCACAAGATACACTTTTGTTTTTTAGGCACTGCCGGATTCTTCCAACCAGATCTGCAAGGTAAGATATTACAAATATATTACAAATGAAATAGTAGATTTTTAAATATTAGGGGAACAGAAAAATGTCCTAAACTCCACTCATTGTCCACATAAATGTTTGGTGTTCTGGGTAACCAAAGAGATGCTGAGACGTGTCAAACACTATGTAACTGTTCTGGGTAACCAAAGAGATGCTGAGAAGTGCCATACCCTATCTAACTGTTCTGAGTAACCATAGATATGCTGAGACGTGTCATACACTATCTAACTGTTCTGGGTAATCAAAGAGATGCTGAGAAGTGCCATACCCTATCTAACTGTTCTGGATAACCAAATAGATGCTAAGAAGTGCCATACACTATCTAACTGTTCTGGGTAATCAAAGAGATATTGAAACGTGTCATACTCTATCTAACTGTTCTGTGTAACCAAAGAGATGCTGACATGTGTCATACACAATCTAACTGTTCTGGGTAACCAAAGAGATGCTGAGATGTGTCATACACTATCTAACTGTTCTGGGTAACCAAATAGATGCTAAGAAGTGCCATACTCTATCTAACTGTTCTGGGTAACCAAATAGATGCTAAGAAGTGCCATACCCTATCTAACTGTTCTGGGTTATCAAAGAGATGCTGAAACGTGTCATACACAATCTAACTGTTCTGGGTAACCAAAGAGATGCTGAGATGTGTCATACACTATCTAACTGTTCTGGGTAACCAAAGAGATGCTGAGAAGTGCCATACCCTATCTAACTGTTCTGGGTAACCAAAGAGATGCTGAGAAGTGCCATACCCTATCTAACTGTTCTGGGTAACCATAGATATGCTGAGACGTGTCATACCCTATCTAACTGTTCTGGGTAATCAAAGAGATGCTGAGAAGTGCCATACCCTATCTAACTGTTCTGGGTAACCAAAGAGATGCTGAGACGTGTCATACACTATCTAACTGTTCTGGGTAATCAAAGAGATGCTGAGACGTGTCATACACTATCTAACTGTTCTGTGTAATCAAAGAGATGCTGAGACGTGCCATACACTATGTAACTGTTCTGGGTAACCAAAGAGATGCTGAGACGTGTCATACACTATCTAACTGTTCTGGGTAATCAAAGAGATGCTGAGACGTGCCATACACTATATTATTGTTCTGGGTAATCAAAGAGATGCTGAGACGTGTCATACACTATCTAACTGTTCTGTGTAATCAAAGAGATGCTGAGACGTGCCATACACTATGTAACTGTTCTGGGTAACCAAAGAGATGCTGAGACGTGTCATACACTATCTAACTGTTCTGTGTAATCAAAGAGATGCTGAGACGTGCCATACATTATCTAACTGTTCTGGGTAATCAAAGAGATGCTGAGACGTGCCATACATTATCTAACTGTTCTGGGTAATCAAAGAGATGCTGAGACATGTCACACACTATCTAACTGTTCTGTGTAATCAATGAGATGCTGAGACGTGCCATACATTATCTAACTGTTCTGTGTAATCAAAGAGATGCTGAGACGTGCCATACATTATCTAACTGTTCTGGGTAATCAAAGAGATGCTGAGACGTGTCATTCACTATCTAACTGTTCTGGGTAACCAAAGAGATGATGAGAAGTGTCATACCCTATCTAACTGTCACTCATTTAAATATTTACATCTCATCACAGGATGACATGATGTTTAACCATAGGAAATTGTCCCGAGTTCTCTAGCCCATATATAGTACTATATATAAATACATGTTATTTGATGGATCCATGCGGCCACCGCATTGACTACTGGATCTTGCCTGGGTAATCTATCACTGCCTTCACAAACTAGAGCTATCACTGAAGGTGATTAATACCCCCACAATACCGCTTTGTCAGACATATTTTTGATAAATTCAAAGATGGCCGCCAGTCAAGACAATGAAATTATCTATCACTATCTATCACTACAGGACCACAATCAGAATGTGCCGACAATATACACAACTAGTCTTGGTAGAAATAATTCATGGAAAACCATGTTATGTGACATGACGGAACAAGTGGTGATTCCCATATAGCCCCCATAGCATATTTTGAAGTGGGGTTATAATAAGAATTGTGTACATTTTAATATTTCGGAGGTGATATGAATACCACAGTATGGGAGTCAGGTCAAAATCAATAAAATAGAAAAAATGAACAGTAATATATAGCACTTTGTCACAAAGAAATATAATGATACATTCGACTAGAGTATGAACTAGTAACACCAATATATTTGATTTTAACTCCCAAGATCTGAACATTTTGCATTCAAATTCGAACAAATATAGCAACAAAGCGTATTAAATTGATACAATTTATATTCGCAATCAAGACATTTTGTTCCATTGTCCTTGACTGCAGTTTCACAGATTTAATCAAATAATCAAACTACCTGGATATAACATTATATTATGCCTTATTTCAATGGATTTTAAAAGAAATCCCGTTATTTTCACTGAAAGGCAAGTCTTCAACAACAAAAACAAACCATTTGCTAGTATCTGAATGTAATAAACCAAAAATGCTGCCAACAGAACAGTAAGAACTAATCAACAGTTCCTGTGAAATAAAAAACTGAACTTGTATAGAATTGCTCACAAAAAGCTGGGCAAAATGGAACTAAAAAAATGCAAAATATATCAAACAATATGCTAGAAATAACAGTTATTTTCACAGAAAGATAAGTCGTTTACAACTAAAAACAAACCATTTGCTAGTAAGTGAAAGTAAGAGAAACTATTTTTAGTAACAGTGACCTTGACCTTGGCCCCACCAGCCCCAATATCGAACTTGACCTGTATCTTCTGATGTTACACCTGTGTACCAAAAATTTTTCAAATCTGTCTAGCCTTTCATGAGTTATCGTCCGGAAACCATGAAAACCGACAGACCGACCGACCGACCGACCGACAGACAGACCGACCGACCGACAGACCAACCGACCGACAAGCTCACTCCTATATACCCCCTCAAACTTCGTTTGTGGGGGTATAATAATCAAGATGATATATGCAAGTAGAAATTATAAGGCTGCGGTTTTCACAAATGAATAGTACAATAGAAACATAATATTCATGGCTCCCGAAAGATGCGGCAAACATAGTAAAACATATATAGAGGTTTTGATAGTGAATAACAGCTTTTTTATAGGTTTTTCAGAAAAAAATAAAGGTTTTAAAGGATTTTTTGCAAAGATTAAAGGTTATTAAAAGGTGTAAAGGTTTCACTAGCAGACCTGTCAACCTGAAGTCCTTCAGTGTAAGCTCCTACAGATGGCTCTCAGGCTAAAGACCTTTAAATGCCGGTCTGCATTCTCCAGCAATTATACAAATTATGCCTCCCATCACTAAAAGTCTTGTCCTCTGTCCTATGAAGGTCTTTTAGTCATAATTTTGTAGTTTTATTTTTGTTTCATGTATCTGTGTTTTATTCTTAGTTTGTAATGTATCATTATTTATTGCATATAATGTGTCAAGTCAAGTTAAAATTTAAAAAAAAATCATATAATTATACGACTTGGCTTGACTTGTGTCATAGTTTTTGTTGAGGCCCACATGGAAGATTGGGTCTTTATTATCACTATTTATTATTAATTACAAAAGATGACTTGCCCATAAATACAACATACAGAAAGTACCAACCCAAGCCATCTGGAGATTTTTTCATCAAAGTAATTTTCAGATAATTGATGACATAGGCCCAGGCTAACCCAGTAGCCACATCCCCAGCTGGCAATGTCTGCTCCAATCTTATGTTTCCTCCTTCAAAAGAAAAAGAAGACACTTTTAAAGCATGTTTTATGAAAGGGAGGTAAGTGAAATTGGTCATGTTTTATGAAAGGAGGGTAAAAGGAATTGGTCATGTTTTATGAAAGGGAGGTTACTGAAATTGATGAAGTTTTATGAAAGGGAGGTAGTGAAATTGTTCATGTTTTATGAAAGTGAAGTAAGTGAAATTGTTCATGTTTTGTGAAAGGGAGGTTACTGAAAATTATGAAGTTTTATGAAAGGGAGGTAAGTGAAATTGTTCATGTTTTACGAAAGGGAAGTAACTGAAACTGGTCATGTATTATGTAAGAGGGGTAACTGAAATGAGTAATTTTATGACAAGGGAAGTAAGTGAATGGTGTAGCAAATATACTCTGAAAACATAAACATGCTCATGAATACAAGGTATGGTGTTTTTCTTAATGCTGACACTTTCATAGTTATCATCTCATGCAAAAATATCAACATACATGTGCTTACAATTACATAAAAAGACTACGTCTTAAATAAGATAGCTACCATACTAATAGCTACGATACCAAAAGTGAAAACTGCTAACTTAAATATGACAAAATGATTTTCTAGGTTTCTAGATATTTCTCTTGCCAACATGATACTGAAATACATTTTGAAATTTTGCGTAAAATGTAATCCTAAATTTTTCCTAACCCTTCATGGTTGTGAGTAACTGGTGACAATAGTTCTGTTCACTTGCTTTCACTACAGTCACACATTTTATGACACGTGGTACGACTTCTGGCTGGATACCTACAACCACAGGTAGTACCCTCAGTTGGTTGTCATCGAAACTCTGGTACAACGCCCCGAAACACAGAGTTTTAATATGGTTGTAGTTGTTTACAGTTTCTTTCGACAGTACAAATATATGCCACTTGGCTGATGGCAACTGAAAAAGGCTGCCACTCTCCTGATCCGGGACATAAACGTTCATTTGTTTCCCAGTCAGGAAATCTTGAATCTCTTGACCAACTTTCATATCTTCGGGCTGCTCTGGTAAGTATGATATGGTAACATCATAGTCATAGTGGAAGCCATCATGTGGCTGTGGCATTAATCTCTGTATGGGAGTCTGAAAAACCACCGCAACAAATTAGTAATCGTATAGTGCTGTTAGATTGACCGCAAACATGTGTTTGAACTTTCTGGACCAATCCATGCCAATATAGGTTAAAGGAAAATCACTCATGTGTGAAGCTATAACTGCTGTTTGGATTACTTTTCTATTGAAACAGAATCGAGGCTCTTACGGACAAACACAAACTTTTCAATACAATATTTTGAAATGTAATAGTCTAAGTAATATATTTATATGTTTGAGGTTAATAAAACCGCACTATATAGTAAGTTGGAACACATTCAGGGCTCTAGAAATCCCGGACAAGTCTAATTGCCATTTCGGGATACCAACAGTTGAGTTGGACTTAGTCTGTTATGCACACCTACTTAACTGTTAATCTGTACCCTATGCTATGCTTGTACAACTAGCCTCCCATGTCGGACTAATCAAAATTAACATGCACACTTAGTCCCGGACAACTGTCAATTTCTAGAGCCTTGACATTATTCAAGTTTATCCTTCAAAATTGTTAGTTTGGCATAACCCTGTAACCCAGCAAAATATAGGTGGTTAGGTAGTAAATAAATTCTTTATTCAAAACTTTTTTATAGTCATACTAGTATTAACTATTAATATGCTGCTAAAAACAATTCCCACTTAAACCCCCGGAAAATATTTTGTGAATAGGGGCCATTTTCATGGGTAGGTAGGGATATGTCAAACAAACAATATTTAAATTATGGCCTCATGTATTAACACAGTTCTAATCACTTTATTGAGGGGGGGAGGGGGAATAAAACTAATATATCTACTTGCAGATAATGAAGAAGATAGACTGATGTCTTCCGGTATGTTAAATGAAATAATGATTTTTGCAACATGGTGAAAAATAAATCCTTACAAAAAACTCAGATCTATATATTCTATAATCATCGACGTGTCTTATCAGGGTCATTTTATATATGCTTAAACATATTAACTACTTCCGGCAAAATTCGAACTGCTAACAAACGCACATCTTACGAAAACCCCGTTTAGTGCCTCTTGGGTGAAAATTTGATTGTTCAGCTTTTAAATAACTTCGAGGACAAAAATGAAGATAAAAAATGTAGGTCAAAATCAATGTTATACAGATACACCGAAAAAGAAAAGAAGAAGTCTGAATTTAATAATGGTATTCAATTAAATCAAGAAAAATATATTTGCTGAACAAAGAAAAGAAATAAATAATTAAATTAAATTTGTTTAACTTACAGTCCATTCAGGCACATGTTCCTGTAGGACTTGTGTTGGAATGTCCTCCGTTAAACAATTAAACAAAGCTGTCTGCATGCTTTCACCAGCTTGCTCTGCAAAAAGTATAAATTTAATACATGAATATCTTCGCAAGTCACATTTATGAAGTGTTCAATCAGAAGAATAACATGACGGCCATGATGGCCCTATATCGCTCACATGAGTACACTGCCATGATTTTTATCGAATTTCATAATTTATGCAATCTATAAAGAGGACCACTAGACAATATTAAAGCCCAAATATCAAAGCTCTAGACCTTGGTTTTTCCACAAGAAGATTTTCTAAGTTTTCACTTCTAAAATCTATGTTTAGCTCCCATGACCTACTTATGAACAGATTATTTATGTAACTTTGGAAGAGAACCACCTACTCAGGATCATTCCTGTACAGTTTTGTCAAAATCCATTCAGGAGTTTAAGAGGAGATGATGGTTATAGTTTCCACTATATATATGTATAGAAAACAAGGCCCGCCCCCTGGCGACCATGTTTTTTGACGGAACTTAATCTTTTATGCAGTCCTGTAAGAGGACCACTAGAAAATGCTACACACAAAATATCAAAGCTCTAAACCTTATGGTTTTGGACAAGAAGATTTTCAAAGTTTACACATTTAAAATCTATTTTTAGCTCCTGTGACCTTCTTATGCAGCAGACCGGAATGATTAATGCAACTGTGAAAGAGGTCTACCCAAGGATCATTCCTGTGAAGTTTGTACAAAGCCTTGCTAGTATAGGAGGAGATGTTGTTTAAAGAAAATGTTGACGGATGACACACGACACACGATTCACGACGACGGACATCCAAGGATCCTTAAAGCTCTCGATGAGCACAAAGTCCTCAGGTGAGCTAAAACGTATAACATTTAAACTAGCACAATGGTCACATGGACATAAAATAACCCATTTATTTGGAGCTTGTTTTAACATACTTTTTAGTATTCTATACACACATCACATAATATGTTTGCCTAATCACTGCAACACTAACTCGGCAGGTAGGTCAGATTGATGGTTTTGGTAAATTTGTTAGAAAATTGACAATGCAGAGTTGAGTATATTCTATATGAAGGCATTTACCACAAATTATCTCATATTTACAACTAACCATATTTTGAAAAATAAATAAAGACTATCTATATGTTGTACCTTTAAATATTGTTTTAAATTTGATACACAGAAATATGAGATTAAAGGAGCTTAAATATCTTACATTAATGTCTTACCATTGTATAAAATTAATCTCACAGTATCATAGCAGCCATTATTCTCAGCATGGTTCACAACTTCATTCAAAATGTAGTAAAACCTTGCAATCTGGAATCTTTTGTCAGCTTTATTCAATTCATCCAGCTGACATATTGCTTTCAACACATGTGGACAATCAGCGATGAAGTAAAAGCACTGAAATAGTCATAACAAAGAGTATATCTGTGTGTTCCTGTGTAAGGTCATCCTCGGTATCCAGGCTATTCATAACATATATAATACCCTGGGCAAACTGACTGTAAAAAGCTTATACTCATGAATAATTAATGAGGTGAAATCCTGCTGCTTGATTAGCCATGTGACACACACATCATCATCATGCATTACAGAAATTGCCGGGGAGTTATAGATGAAATCGCTGTTCTGAACGTCCATTTCATTGGTTGAGAAATTCTAATGAATATTCATGCATTACGAAGTTTCGTTAGCCAATTTACCCAGGGTAGCATATATGTTATGAATAGCCTGGGTACCGAGGATGGTGTAAGATAAAAAGTTATTTCACTGCGTGCAGAGAACAGAACATTTTCATGATTGGTGCAGCCATAAGTGAAAATTCAAGCCAGTTTTTTACTAGGTGAAATAACTCGATCTTACACAAATACCTGTATTCTATTTACTTTGTGCTTCATTTTGGTCTTTTTATTTTTTCACGTGTAAATTACATCCGATATACCCAATTTTATATGACATTATTATTGCTTTGATAATTTCACTGTGAATTATCGGATAATAATTCACCATTATTATGCGGTAAACCACTGGAAAGCATGAAATAAATCAACATACATGTATATATGTGCATAATAGCAAAAAACTCTCAATGAGTGCTGATAATAAAAATAAAGCTTTGGGTAGGAAACATCTGCATTATTTAGAAGGTAAGAATCCCCTGCAACTTACTTACTAACAAAATCACAACAAACTATCGCGAGATCAAACCCACAATTAAAATTTTGCGAGGTCCGCCATATTTACAACAGCTATATATTTCTTGGTTGTATTTATATCTTTGGTGTTTACCATGCTGTTTGTATATACATACATATTTTCATGAACCCGGCCATTTCTTCCATCTTTAAGATTGCCACCTATCACTGATGTCGGAAATTCATAAAACTTACTGAGCATGTGCAGTAAGGATTGCGGGTAAATTATTTCTTGTTATCGTTTCACCGATATCAGACAGTTTCCAATCCATGGTTTATATGTCTGTGTTTTGTGTGTGGGCAGCATAATGTCACATTGTCAATATAGTGCCATGTCTATTGTTATGTATTTATTTCAGGTAAATTGGAATGGATGCAGAAGGGGAGAGAGGGCAGCAGTTTATGGAAATACAACAAGGGCAAATATCAGCAGTTTATGGAAATACAACAAGGACAAATATCAGCAGTTTATGGAAATACAACAAGGACAAATATCAGCAGTTTATGGAAATCCAACAAGGGCAAATATCAGCAGTTTATGGAAATACAACAAGGACAAATATCAGCAGTTTATGGAAATCCAACAAGGGCAAATATCAGCAGTTTATGGAAATACAGCCAGGGCAAATATCAGCAGTTTATGGAAATACAGCCAGGGCAAATATCAGCAGTTTATGGAAATACAACAAGGAAAAATATCAGCAGTTTATGGAAATACAGCCAGGGCAAATATCAGCAGTTTATGGAAATACAGCCAGGGCAAATATCAGCAGTTTATGGAAATACAACAAGGACAAATATCAGCAGTTTATGGAAATACAGCCAGGGCAAATATCAGCAGTTTATGGAAATACAACAATGGAAATACAGCCAGGGCAAATATCAGCAGTTTATGGAAATACAACAAGGGCAAATATCAGCAGTTTATGGAAATACAACAAGGGCAAATATCAGCAGTTTATGGAAATACAGCCAGGGCAAATATCAGCAGTTTATGGAAATACAACAAGGGCAAATATCAGCAGTTTATGGAAATACAACAAGGGCAAATATCAGCAGTTTATGGAAATACAGCCAGGGCAAATATCAGCAGTTTATGAAAATACAACAAGGGCAAATATCAGCAGTTTATGGAAATACAACAAGGGCAAATATCAGCAGTTTATGGAAATACAGCCAGGGCAAATATCAGCAGTTTATGGAAATACAACAAGGGCAAATATCAGCAGTTTATGGAAATACAACAAGGGCAAATATCAGCAGTTTATGGAAATACAGCCAGGGCAAATATCAGCAGTTTATGGAAATACAGCCAGAGCAAATATCAGCAGTTTATTGAAATACAGCCAGGGCAAATATCAGCAGTTTATGGAAATACAGCCAGGGCAAATATCAGCAGTTTATGGAAATACAGCCAGGGCAAATATCAGCAGTTTATGGAAATACAGCCAGGGCAAATATCAGCAGTTTATGGAAATACAGCCAGGGCAAATATCAGCAGTTTATGGAAAACATACAAGGTCAAATATCATGAAAATCACTGCTTGGGTATTTTATTCAAGCAAAAGGTTCATTAATACGATACTTACACGTCTATCTGGTGTCTAAATTGAAGATAAGGTACAAAGGATACTAAAGTAATTAATAATTAGGAATTTCAATATTCTGTTATTATGCAAACCGTTTAATTGTTTAATCTCCAAACTGTTTGAGATTTGTGACTTCGGATATCTTGGAAGATTTTTTTCATTTTTTTTTGACAAATGAAAATTAGAAGTTTTCATAAATTAATAAACAATTAACCGGTTAGTGGTTTTTCCAAATGATAACCTTGGTTAACCGGTTAATTGTTACATCCCTATAAATAATATTTGGACCTGTCTAGTTTAAACTACATCAAAGATAATAAAACGATGAAGGCATACAAAGCATAGACAACATTCCTCTTGATCAGGCCAAGAAAGTTTGTATACATATTTAAAGCAAACGTGATTTCATTGCAAATTAATCTTATAGTCACCATACTTTGTATAGAAACTGTTTGATTATTACAACTATAGAAAATGTATTAATTACTTTGACTTTGTCTGATTAACATAATTTTTTTTTCGGCACAGACGTACAAACATGGTTCTGCTATTTGCATATCAGTGTTGTGTAAACCAATCAAATCTTACTTTAACCACCAAGGAAATTTCTCTTCAATCGAACAACATTTGTAACCTTGACGGGGATTGGTTAACCTTTTGCTAAAGGGTACGTTACCTACCGCAATCCAATGAATTTTGGTGAATTTACCGAAATCCATTCTGGATCTGGAATGACCAGCAATCGTAACATCTCGACATTTTTCATGTTGCACAACAAATCTTAACCTTCAAATTGCGCCAACCATCTTTTTTCAAGACATTTCTTGTTTATTTTCATTAATATAACATTATTTTTATATTGACGGACCTTATACCTATATATAGGTCCGTGATCACATGTATTTAAATTTTTCATCAATATCAATTATAACCAAAATTAAGATATTTTTCTCCATGTATATATGTTTATAGCAATACATGTTTCAGTTTCATGTTTTTAATCGCAATAATTATTGATTTTATAATGATTCTGGTCATGAAAAATATATAAAGTAATGGCCGTCCTAAGCAAACACAAGTCCAAATACTTGCTTAATTGCTGACATAAGTCAATTATTTTTGTTTAGAAAAATAATATTATGTTCCCTCAATATACAGATATAATATAGTTGGTTTGATATATTTTCACATATATAATTTGCAACTGATTATGTGAAATAAAAACATTTTAAGTTGTAAATTTGTGTTTCTTCATGTTTTAGGGTACAGACTTTTCATTAACTTGTAATGTTTGTCCCCTGCCAGTCAAACTGATATTTAAAGGTAAAAATAACAAATACCAAACAAAAAGTCATCTTTTTATCAATGGGGCCTATCTGTTTGCGTTAATTTTAGACGGATTTAACTCGTGATGCGGTCTGCCGCACAACTTAATCCCCCGCATGCATTTTTTTCCAAATTTGTCTTAGGTTTTGGAAAAGGTAAGAATTTCACGCCACCTATCAGTCTGGACATCTATTGTCACTACACCTTTTCACCATTGTCAATAATAAACACCCTGTAATTTGCTTTCCCGAAAACTACCACTCTTAGACAAATTTGTTGA
Organism: Mactromeris polynyma; assembly: GCA_032209605.1. Classification (NCBI taxonomy): domain Eukaryota; kingdom Metazoa; phylum Mollusca; class Bivalvia; order Venerida; family Mactridae; genus Mactromeris; species Mactromeris polynyma. The sequence continues at coordinate 10,309,746 of JASFXZ010000020.1, read as the reverse complement.
CAACAGTGTAACTTGTCTAACAAAATGGCGTCGATAAAACAATGCCGGAGGTGTGCGCGAATACTGCAACGCGATTGGCTAACGCGAGCTGTCAATCAATATCTGCAGAAAGGTCAATTAAATAGATCTGGTCGCCAGACGAAAAACTGTACTTAATAAAAGATTCCCTTCTGAAAACTTTATGTGCGTGTTACCAAAACAAAAAGAAAATGCGTGTGTATGCTTTTGTTTAAAGGACGTGTGTAAACAGATATATCTACAAATTCAAAACATCGAATATATTACTGCGCAGCGCGTGGAGATTCCCGGATTTTACTCAGAACGCCATTGTTCAAGTCGCGAAATTCTACGTTTGTCAACTCGCCGTATATCCTGGCCTTCAGGTCATTGTGAGTATTTTTTACGCTATCATTTAAATGCTTATAGGTTTGCTTAGTTATATGTTGTATTATTTTCATTCGATGTGTATGCATATGCTTATTGTGTAGTATATAGTCATCATCACTATTCTCGCGGTATGACGTCATCCTGTAAATATGGCGGTGACCCCATGTACATTTGAAGGGCGAAGACGTAGAAATCAAGGTGGTGACCTTGGAAGAAAACTCTGTAAAAGCCAAGGTGACATTGTGGCGGGAAGCTGCAGATGCAGACATTAACACAGGAGACTTCATCAGTGTTACTGATGTAGTGGTGAACGTGTTCAAGGGAGATGCTTCCCTGTCCTCCACAAATCGATCTAAAGTCAAGGTAAATCTATTAATTATTACAACATCAGAATTATAGAACAACTTACAATATCATAATTGTTTATTAAAATCTTTTTAATTGATTTAGATAAACTTAATCATTTGTTTCACATGCCACATATTCACATCATATAAAGCATTTATTGTAACTATACGAGCCTCGTTTTGACAAAACCATACTTAATAACACAAGTAAAATGACATAAAAAATGCAGTAAAGTGTTTAAGTGACGTCACATGAGGCGGTCTGGCATATTTTTCAGTTCAAGTTGTATGTTTGCTCAATATCCATTGTAAGCTATACAGGATATTCGGCAATAAACCAGCAGAGTTGAGATTTATATTTGAGAGCTTCAAAAGTGGGCACAGACGTCGTTTATTCTCTTAAAAATATTTATTTATGCAAATAATATCTTTGTACTTAAGAGCTAGGTAACTGCTCCGCTTTTCTAGTATTGTCACAGACAGTTGAGAAAGGTGCAAAATTCGCAATTACATAAAAAGAAAAACAGGATACTGACTAAAGCTTGTTATATGTTTTGATCATCACCTGTGACGGTACATTGGATTTCTGTTTGTAAGGAAGGCATGTGTCAAACACCTTTAGTACACATTTCTTATTAATACTTATTTATACTTACATATTATTATTGTCATAACACTATTAAACCATCGTTGTATAAAGAATAAATCTTTAAATAATTACTAAATTGTCTTTTTTTCCATGATATTGTTTGGTGTAGTTCATGAATCTTTGGCGTGGTTATATATAATATGTATGGCTGTGGAATTGAAGAGTTAAGGCAATAGTATGTTGCAAATGTTTGAAAGCTTCATTGTAGGCACTCCTGAGTGAATGTTAAAATATAAAGTGAAGATACTGTCATGATATATTGCATAAATAGTAAATAACAAATAACATTAGCAAATCAAGTTGATATCTTCAGTTGATACTGTCAGGATATTGCATAAATAGTAAATAACGAATAACATTAGCAGATCTAGTTGTTATCTTCAGCTGAAACTCATGTATTGATATATATTTTTTCAAATAATTATAAGTCAATAATGAAATATTAAAAAATTATGTTTTTGGTGATCAAAATTTATAGTGGTTGAAATTGAAACATTCAGAATAAACTACATGTACTTGTAATTCAACTCTTGTTCATAATTTAAGGCTACATTTCTTCTACATTTAGCCCATATTTTTATCATTTTTTACAGGCAGCTGAAGCCCCACTGGAAGACTTGCCACAATCGATGGCAGGAGCATTGATGGTCAAACAGCTGACCTCTTAGCATCAACAGGAGACGTCATCAGCATCAACGCTGAAATGCTCCAGACAGCAACAGAGGACGACATTGAAGCATTTTTCATCTCTCATGTGCCTGTGGCTATGAAATTTGTGAAAAGGGGAGCAATTGTAGAGGACTGTTGATTAGTTGTGAAATAATGTATCACATCATTTACAAAAATGTATTTGTTTTATGTACTTAGCCTTTGTATTTTAGTACAATATACATTCCCATGTACACAAATGTATACACTACTCATATTTTTTCGTTTCGTTTAGAATTACAAAAAGGTCTATGCTAACAATTAATCATTGCTTTCAATATTATCTTAACTTTTTGGCCATCTTTCTGTTGCTTAATCACTATTCCTATTCAATTCTCTGATGTAATAATCTCTTGCATGTTCATAGAAGTTTTGTTTATCCCTTTCCTTTGTTTTACTATATTGTTTCATTATTTCTGTATTGATGTTTAGTCGATTGGCTTACTTTTTTGTAAAAAGGTATGTATGATTTATATTTTAACTCTTCAACATTTGGGGATTAAGAAATATGTATATACTTTTAAAGGCATGAAGTAATGCTTTTTGAAACATCAGGGTTTTTATTTTACTTGTATCAAAACTGTTACCATCTTTTGACTGTTTTTGGATAGACCATTACGGTATCCTTTTGTGTATTGAAATACCTAACATATCAGCTGGGTGATGACATTTTTAAAAATGATCATTTGTTCCACTTGTGCCAATACTGTATGTATGATGTGCCTTTAAATGATCTCACTCATTATTACCATATACCTTTAAAAATTGGTATTTACTAGTCAGTAAAGTTTATTTATCTGATTTTCATTATAACTGTTCATTGTAAATACTCAAACTTTCCTTTAATAACATGTTTACTTATTAATGGACACTCATCTTTGTTTTTAATAAATAAAACAAATATTATATGCAGATATTTTCAAATACATTCACCTAGAGAACATTACATTATAAATATATAATAAAAATGTAATATTTTAAGTTTTCAGAATTCACTAATATGCATATGCTTCCATTGAGTTTTTTGGTTTGGGTTTCAACAAGTTTTGAACAATATCCGATAAAGGAGGTAATCAAAATTATACAATAATATCTTTACAAATGACGATAAAGGCAATATATTTGGTTCACATGAAATTACTAAGCATGTCATATTGCAATTATTCCTGATGACAGATGTACAATTGTTTCACTTTCAATTTAAACCGAATGTTCACATGTATACTCTATTTAGACACGTTATTGCATTATTTTTTTTATAAAAAAAATCCAATCCGAAGTCCTTGCTATAAAAACGTTTATTCAAAATGTTTCAAAAATCAGCTCTGTTATATTTTAAACTCATTCAAATAATTCCTCTCAATGTTACCCTTAATGTTCACTTTTTAACTAAACTAACATTTATTAATGATATGATAGTGGGAATAAAACGAATTACATTTCTTCATCTATATACATCATTGTTAAACCTTTTTCTAACAACTCCATTTCTTCTAAGCTCCATTTTCAACATATTAATACTTCCTGCACATTTCTAGGAAGTTATTCAGGATAACATAATAATAGTGTCTGTTCTTGAAAATTAATATTACAATTTGTTTCAGAAATTTGGAAACAAAGTACAATTCTTTTATACCTCATATGTGCATTGCTTTTAACATTATATTATGTGATTATGGCCAGTGGTATTCTGATCAATGTACTATTTGTATGCCTTTAATTTTCCATAACTATGTTTGTAGATAAATGTACATAACTTTGAAATGTGCTTGTTATATGTCATGTCCACTGCTAACTTTGGCACCAATTTGTGCAAACTGCTTTTGTAGTGCCAAATTTATGCAATCTCTTTGTCAATAGTGCTGTAAATATTTTTATGCTCTTTCATAACATCAGTATATGTATGTATGTATTAAAATTACATCTGTATTTTACATATATGTTTGTCTACTGCTAATGTTCAACTTGCACGTGCCTGTGCTTTTTTTGGCATAAATCCAAATATATCCTCAGGTTTTTTCATTATTTTGGTATTTGTTCATTTCATTCATGTATTTATTTCTCATAAGTTAATAAATATTTATACTTGGTGTTATACAATGTACTATATGCACTTCTTACAGCTTAACATAGATCTTCCTATCTGTAAACATTTTACACAAGCTGAAAGTTTACTTAGATTAAACTACATGCAAAACTGTATTACAATTTCTGTGTCTATGGTATATCTCTCTTCAATTTTTAGGCACTTCTTTTATGCAGATCATTTCAAGTGTTGTTCTACTAAAACATAATATATAATAATCTGCCATTACATATTTATTCAATTTCCTTTATGTATGCAACTTTGTTTATATGCCAATATTTGGTTATTTCCATGCATATGTCTTGTCATTTTTGACACTTATGTTATGAAACACTTGGATGTCTTGCTTTTGTACTTTTGATAATTCAGCTCATTCTATTCATTTTTATATTACAATTTTTCAATATCTAGTCATTTCACTACTTAGTTATATTTCTAATGCCATTTTTATAGATAAATTTAAACATCTTTTTCTTAAGTCATAAAAAAACAAAACAAGTACACGATAACTCCACAAAGCATCTTCAATATAACATATTCATTACTACATTTCCATGACTACTTTCAAACTATGTACAAACTTTGTAAGATGACAGAACACTACATATAATAGGTTTAACAAAACTATTTTTTCACATGATCCAATGTCAGTGACAAACACCATACACTTTTTAATATTTGTGCCACTATAAAAATCGGATGTTACATATTCAGCTATGTGTTCATATGATGATGATAATATTGCCATAAATGACTTGCTTTATACTCTTTTAGTCTGTATACATTGAATTGTGTTGAGCAGCAGCCTTTTACGCTAATCCTGTTACCTTTTCGTTTTGGTTAGATATATCTTTAATGTTCATTTAGCGGTAAATATTTCTTTAATCAATCTTTTAAAATATACATCCACCTAAAGGTACCATGTGGTCACCTTATTTCAGATTAAAATTGACATAAATACAATCCATTGCTGATACTTATGACCAATAACTGTTCGTTAATAAACATTTGAAATTACATCTTTAGTTCAGTGTTTCATGCATCACCATTTATCATTTCCAATTATTCGTTATCACCCACTTCCTTACAAGTAATACATACTTGATAAGCATTTTGTGTGCTTCCAAAAATTGTTTGAATCACCTTGCAAACCATGTCAGTCCTTCTGCCAGCACAAGTATTATGTATGCAGTAAGAATTACGTTAGTTTGGAGAGAGAAAAATCCCAAGCAAAGAAAGTGAGGGATTGAGCACCACAATCCTAATCCACATACTAGTATGCATTATTATTCCTTAAAGGTTGTGATTTGCATTTTGAGAATAATATTTAAAAAATCTAATGTGTCACTATGTTCAATGAAGTAAAATATACCAAGAAAACACCTGATGCCTATAATGAATTTAACGTATAAATTAAAGAACGCAAATTCCGATTTGATGTTCTATCTTGGCGCTTAGGCCAGGTGAGATTTGAAATAATTACGTGTGCGTGGCACCGTCCTTCAGCACTTTCAGTGCTTTGATTTTAGCATTTGGCAGAATAGATCAACTGAGCAATTAGAAAACATATACAATAATGAATTGTACTTGGCACAGTGAAAACTTCAGACCACATGCTTGTATCACAGATGTCATATTAACATTACCTCTGATTGTTTTGTGATCTTGTAGATTGACAATTTGAATGTCCTTGGCTTCCCAGCATGCTCCTTTACAAACGTAATTTCATCCCATTTTTCTATACCAGTGCAAGTTTCCGGGTCGTAACTCTCTAAGTTATCTAAGATTTCACAGGATCCCGGCAACATAAGATAAAGCTTTTTGGATACGAGAAGCGGCATCTTTTTGTATACCTCACTTTGTTCAATCTCTTCATTTAACACTAAAACAAAATACAGTAGACATTGTATTAAGAGACCACCCAAGGGACGTCCAAAAAGTGGTCTCTTATTAGATATCAACAAAAACGAAAGTTAAGAACAAATGAATGTCGTGCTGAACAATCAAAACGTATAAATACCATCCTCTTTCCATTCAAATGTATCTAGGGTGTGAAACAAAGCTCGTAAATTTAAACCACTCTATCAGCTCACTAGGCAATAGAACATTAAGTATTTACAAGTGCCTAATTCTTAAATTCCTCATAAGTTATCCAATGTGACAAGGTTCATGTTTTTTTAATAGTGTAGTTGCCTCGTGCTTAAAATTCAAGAATTTTCTCATCACACGCGCAAATTTTTCTTACTAACGCGAAAGTAAAAGGCGAAACACAGACACACACATTTACACGGGTACATATTAATGTTCAGTCTATAAATAAATAACTGTACAGTGTACTTATAACAGTAACACGAATCTGCGCATGGTGTGAAGTTATGAATTCAGTGACGAAGTTTTGACAGCTATTAACTGGAATAATTCTAAAACTTTATTCCACGTGCGTATTAAAACAGGCTGATAGTAATAAACGTTTTTTTTCATATGGCAATGATTTTACGGGGTCTTTAAAATGGATTACGTACTAAACAAAGTAAGTGTTAACACATTTGAACCCAGAGTTAAATTATGCGATGTGTTTTTGTCTGACATTTTCATTCTCTCAGTGAGTATAAAGAAGTTTGTCGGCACGACGATCTTTCAAGTAAAGATAAAAGCGGCGAGTCGGCACACCAATTACATCTCGCATATTTCTTCTCGTGACATCGTAATGTAAAAACTCGGTGACATCAATCGCTTAGCAACGACGTTACATGAACTTGGTTCTTGTAGAAATTATGATCGTTATGCTGCATGTGTAATCCATTTACATTTAAGACTCGCGCTCAAACGGACACATATATATGCAACGATTTTTACATGACGTTTTATAACTGTGTCGCCGAGTAATTACCTGGTCGCATTGATCACGCCTTATTGTCTATTCAATTGTTTAAAGGACAATGCGCGAATGCAGTTGTAAATAAGGTGTGAAATGCCCAATGGGATAAAGTGCATGAGGTCGTTTAATGGATTATTTAACTATCCTTTTTACCTGTCGCGACTGGTTTAATGCGGTCGCTGGTTGCGTAATAGAAAAGTCGTTTAATAGATACTATTTATATAGTAAAAACGCTCGGGCGGGAATTTAAGTGGTCGATCAATAAAAAAAGTCGCTTAATACAGGTGGTCGCTTGAGCAATGTCTACTTTAGTACATCAATTGTACAAACAAATAAAACATTTCAAAATGATATATGCGGAGGTTCATACATTTGTGGTCATTTTTCAATGAATTTATAAAACAAGTCTTCAAAAAAGAAAAAAATGAGGCTTTTATAAACGTATATATACTTCAGGAAAGTGACATTTGTCTTTGTGACTAATTTACTCAGTCTGATTACTTAGTCCACTTATTTTCAGGTGAAACTTCATTACTAATTTCTTGATATTCTTGAGCTGTGAATGTCATTTTTAAACTGCTTGGTTAGTTAACATCATTAAATTCATTCATCAAATGGACCTGGGCTTGTTTGTTGATTTATCCATAACATAACATCTCTGATCATGAATCGTAGTTGCATCCACTGCGTTATGTGCAGACTCCCAAAACAACATCGTAATATGTTCACCAATGTTTGTGAAAACTCGACCTTCTATTCCATAAGCCGGCATGCCCAGTAAAGGGACTATAATGCATTACAATAGCTTTATTATCTTTCTTCACTAAGTACATATGAAGTTTAAATATGTTAATGTAAAGTCTGAGTTCACACATGTCAAGAAGTTGAAGGAACTGACGTCAAATTTAGGAGTTACATATGATACTGTATCAAAATTCACATTATAATACTGAAAATTTTACAAACATGTACTTGAAAACTGCAAAGAGAGTTTACCCGTTATACCAGCTACATTCCTACGTTGAACTAAAAAGCAAACCAGGTACATTGAAGTCATACCTGGAAGAACATGCGACAGAAATCCAACATAATGTGAGAACACAAGACCATGTGCCAGACCACTTCCAACTGATAGAATACTGGACAAAGGTACTTCATCTGTAAACAAATGTACAGTAATGACATACAACCATCTTCTTTGTGGCAGCACAAAATAGAAATACAATATATATTGTCTGTTATACACTTATGTAGTAATCTATATGTGTCTATGTAGAAGTGAAGCGCTGCACATACTCATGTAGTAATCTATATGTGTCTATGTAGAAGTAAAGCCCTCCACATGCATGCTCATGTAGTAATCTATATGTGTCTATGTATAGGTAAACCCCTGTACATGATCATGTAGTAATCTATATGTGTCTATATATAAGTAAACCCCTGTACATGCTTATGTAGTAATCTATATGTGTCTATATAGAAATAGACCCCTGTACATGCTTATGTAGTAATCTATATGTGTCTATATAGAAGTAAACCCCTGTACATACTTATGTAGTAATCTATATGTGTCTACATAGAAGTAAACCCCTGTACATGCTTATGTAGTAATCTATACATGTCTATATAGAAGTAAACCCATGTACATGCTTATGTAGTAATCTATATGTGTCTATATAGAAGTAAACCCCTGTACATGCTTATGTAGTAATCTATACGTGTCTATATAGAAGTAAACCCCTGTACATGCTTATGTAGTAATCTATATGTGTCTATATATAAGTAAACCCCTGTAGATGCTTATGTAGTAATCTATACGTGTCTATATAGAAGTAAACCCCTGTACATGCTTATGTAGTAATCTATATGTGTCTATATAGAAGTAAACCCCTGTACATGCTTATGTAGTAATCTATATGTGTCTATATAGAAGTAAACCCCTGTACATGCTCATGTAGTATTCTATATGTGTCTATGTAGAAGTAAACCCCTGTACATGCTCATGTAGTAATCTATATGTGTCTATGTAGAAGTAAACCCCTGTACATGCTCATGTAGTAATCTATATGTGTCTATATAGAAGTAAACCCCTGTACATGCTTATGTAGTAATCTATATGTGTCTATGTAGAAGTAAACCCCTGTGCATGATCATGTAGTATTATATATGTGTCTATGTAGAAGTAAACCCCTATTCATGCTCATGTAGTTATCTTTATGAGTTTTAAGTAGAAGTAAACCCATGTACATGCTCATGTAGTATTCTATATGTTTCTATGTAGTAGTTAACCCCTGTACCAGCCCAAAAGTCAAGAGCGCTTTCTGTCTATTTTTCAAGAACAACAAAAATCAACCAAATGTTGATTAATGTATCGCCATGCTTTACAGATATATTGTATGACAATTGGGAAGGAAAATGCTTTCATGTTCATGTGCATAATGCTAAACAAGCTTGACAGATTTGTGTGTGTGTGTGTGGGGGGGGGGGGTGCACTTACAAAAGAAAATACACAAAAGTGTTGACAAGTTAATCATGCACAAATTATTATAGAATGGAAAAGCCCTTACTTAAATTTACAAATGAAACAATCAATAAAACCTAATGAAATAAACTGCAGTTAAAATGAAATCATGATCGGTTACAAAGGAAAGAATGGAAAATTACTTGTTATATTCTGCAGCAATGTTTCAGGCCAACTGTCACTGTTAAAGTCAAGGGTGAAATGAGGAACTTCTGCCAACATTCCACACTTTAAGAATTTGATGTCTTGCTCAGGAACTCCATGCATTAACAATCTCAATGTTAGTACGTTACTATTTTTAGACTGCTCAAGAGCTTGTAATAGTTCATTCAGAACCCAGTTACTTTTTATAGAGCTTAACGTAAGTATAACAAGAGTTTTGCACGATTGTTCGACACATTGCTGGATACATTCAAGTGTTGTTTTTCCAGGCAGAAAAGCATCAAATTCCCAGCCAGCAATGACCTTTAAATTCTTCTTTGAAAGAGCATCTGCAACCTGACGAGCAACACTTTCATCGTCACCAGATTTATACGATATAAATACATCGTATTTATATTTTACAGTTTCCGCCAGCCGTGAATCTGAAAAGTTCACATCAAATTAATATACCTCAAGAATTAACTACGGTAACTTCTTTTTTGTTTGAAAATGTGCTGTAAGTTTTGTATACCCCATGTGCAGATCCAGAGGTGGGGCCTGAGATCTGGTCACGCCTGAGATTTTGTCAAAAAAGGGTGGTCAATATATAATCCTAATTCAAGAGGGGATCCCAAATTCAAGAGTCACACTGCTTTTGTCCAAAATTAGCATATTACATTACAAGAAAACACATTGCATTGCAAAGTCTAGGGACTCCAAATGCTGACTTAGATCGTTATCTCTTTTCATGATAATTAACTATAAAATTATGTGGTTATCGCCGTTACCCACATAATAAACAAGAAAATTATGTAGTTATGATCTTAGTAATATGACTATTTTAAGTTAACTAAAAATAATTAAGCTTTTATTAGTTGAATTATCTTTTTGTGTATTTAAGGTATATAACGCTTCCATGACTGCAAGCATTTTAAAACTAAGAATTCTTATACATTTGTAATCATATAAAATATGTATTTCTTTCATTTATTAACATAATATAAATTTTATTAACTTAATATAACATGTATTTATTTAATAATTTATGTAACCAAAATTGTATGCATGTTTGTTATGTTGTTATAAATGTCGGTAAATAGCCATACATTGCTAATGTTATTAATTGATGTACTTATCCGACAATAAATAAATTTTGACTTTGACTTTAGTTGAATAGATGCTTTAACTCGTATACCACTTAGCATTTATCTAAAATAGACTTTCCGCTCGGAAAACTCCAAAAGGAGTAAGTGGTGGCAGATGTGGGCACTATCAGACAATTTTACGTGTTAAGATATTGATCTGGTATGAAACGATACTTATCTAGTTAACCACATAATTATCATATTATTATGATATTTATGTAGTTAACTAGTTTCTTTTACGTGATAACCCCATACTTTTTTACTTAATTGAGTAGTTGACTAGAAGTAGAATTACGCCACAATTGAAACAAACGACAGATAAATATAAGTTTTGCAAACTGTAAGTCTAAGTATAGGTTTCAGGAATAAGGTCCCTGCGTGTATTTTCAAGTTTATTAGAAGAAACTTTTAAAGAATCCAGCAGATTGTCACAAGTTCTCTCCCTTCATCCCTTCCTGAGTTATTTCCCTTTATCCTTAAAGTACTATATAAAGAGAGAGAACTCTAGAAGAGTGATGGGAGATAACTCGTGACAATCCTTTAAGTTATATACATTGTATAGACTACATAGAAGGGTAAATAATAATTATCATTACCAGCCATTGTTTCACTTTCAGTCACTTGTATCGATACTTCTGAATTTTATGTTCCCTGAAAATAAGGAAATGTTCCTTCAGTACACTTCAGCAATACATTTCATACTCAACAGAATGTTATTATCATAAAACATAATACAGAGAAAGTAGGGAGGGCTTCCAAAGAATAAAACAACTTAAGTTTCATCGGGTTTTCTGTCATTTTTCAACGATTTTTCAGTCTTATAACGGCGCCTAGTTAACCGAACAAGTTTTCCTGGTATTAATTATCAACCAACTAACTTGCTCTACCTCAATCAACTGACAACTTCTCCACATGTGGAGGAATGACCGCAGCCAATGTCATGGAAGAACATAACCTGCTCAACCCGAGAATCAAACCAGGATCTGCCGGGTGACAGCCTAGTGCTCTACCGACTGAACAAGCCGGGCTGTGATATACTGGTTATAGGTAGGAGTATTTATTTATTTTTTTTCCAAACATTTCAGGGGCGTAGCCTGAGCAAGTGGAATGCGTTTTCACAAGCAAACTAGGGGGTCTGGGCATACTCCCCTGGCAAAATTTACCAAACATTTCAGGGGCGTAGCCTGAGCAAGTGGAATGCGTTTTCACAAGCAAACTAGGGGGTCTGGGCATACTCCCCTGGCAAAATTTATTTTCTAGAATGCTTGTGGAGCAATCTGGTGGAATTTTCACAAGCAATAGAGTCAATTTTGTGTTTCATATTCAGAAAAGTTATATCCCAAAGTCATGCTTTTTCCATTCTAATTGATTTTTTTTTCATGCAGGTGGTTACGCACCTGCACTTGTTCAGTGATAGAGATAACGATTTTTCAGACTTTTTGGCAATGAAAGAATTAGAGTTGGGGGTAAACTATTTGGTTCCTCGAAGTCACTGAGGTAACATGCATTGTTAGGCATTAATTACTGTCCACCAGCAGTAAGCTTTTAAAAATTTGACAAATATGACAAAATTCATTATGAGTCAATATTGGGTTTTAAAATGGTTTATAAAGTTTTAAAAAAACAATGCATTAAATATAGTACCTGTTCATGGATCTAGCCAGGGGCATAGATTCCAATAGGCTGTGTAGAAAAAAAGGCCAAAACTGCAATAAGATGTTTAATGTATGTTTGTTTATGTTAAATTGTAAGCATATTTACCGGAACGAAATATGCACCAAAATGCATCTCTGACAATCTAGCTACAAAAATGATAAAACTATGTCTACACATCAATCAGCTAAGCTACGCCCCTGCTAGCTGAAACATAGATCTAGCATTGATACAAACTAATTAAGGATGTTGGAATTTCCTAAGGAATATATGAACTTTGGCATACATCTGTCAACAGTAAGTTCCCTTTTTAAATTGCATGAGCAAATGAAAACTATGCCCACCAGTGTGAGCAAATGAAAACTATGCCCAGCAGTGTGAGCAAATGAAAACTATGCCCAGCAGTGTGAGCAAATGAAAACTATGCCCAGCAGTGTGAGCAAATGAAAACTATGCCCAGCAGTGTGAGCAAATGAAAACTATGCCCAGCAGTGTGAGCAAATGAAAACTATTCCCAGCAGTAAGAGCAAATGAAAACTATGCCCAGCAGTGTGAACAAATGAAAACTATGCCCAGCAGTGTGAGCAAATGAAAACTATGCCCAGCAGTGTGAGCAAATGAAACTATGCCCAGCAGTGTGAGCAAATGAAAACTATGGCCAGCAGTGTGAGCAAATGAAAACTATGCCCAGCAGTGTGAGCAAATGAAAACTATGCCCAGCAGTGTGAGCAAATGAAAACTATGCGCAGCAGTAAGAGCAAATGAAAATATGCCCAGCAGTGTGAACAAATGAAAACTATCCCCAGCAGTGTGAGCAAATGAAAACTATGCCCAGCAGTGTGAGCAAATGAAAACTATTCCCAGCAGTGTGAGCAAATGAAAACTATGCCCAGCAGTGTGAGCAAATGAAAACTATGCCCAGCAGTGTGAGCAAATGAAAATTATGCCCAGCAGTGTGAGCGAATGAAAACTATGCCCAGCAGTATGAGCAAATGAAAACTATTCCCAGCAGTGTGAGCAAATGAAAATTATGCCCAGCAGTGTGAGCAAATGAAAACTATGCCCAGCAGTATGAGCAAATGAAAACTATGCCCAGCAGTAAGAGCAAATGAAAACTATGCCCATCAGTAAGTACAAATAAAAACTATGCCCAGCAGTATGAGCAAATGAAAACTATGCCCAGCAGTAAGAGCAAATGAAAACTATGCCCAGCAGTGTGAGCAAATGAAAACTATGCCCAGCAGTGTGAGCAAATGAAAACTATGCCCAGCAGTGTGAGCAAATGAAAACTATGCCCAGCAGTGTGAGCAAATGAAAACTATGCCCAGCAGTGTGAGCAAATGAAAACAATGCCCAGCAGTGTGAGCAAATGAAAACTATGTCCAGCAGTGTGAGCCAATGAAAACTATGCCCAGCAGTGTGAACAAATGAAAACTATGCCCAGCAGTGATTCTCACGTGCAATCATCAAGTTAGTGAAACAAGACACGTACAATAAAATATACGAGTACATGCCTCAGAACAGTGAAATGTGACAATTACGATAAAATGTACGAGTACATGCTACAAAACAGTGAAATGTGATCAGGAAATGAATCTTGTTTAATGTTAACACAAGCCATACATATACTCACTGTTCCTATTTTATGAACATATACACACTAGAGCACACGAAAAACACACTGGCAGTCTGTGTAGATGACAGTTATCTCCGTGAAACAATTACAATACGCACACGTAATGAACGGTCATCAAATTTTAACGGGAGTGAGGCATCATGGAAAACCGTATGTCAGCTATATATAGTAATTGGAAAATATTTTTTTCCAGTTGTAGGCTATTTTTAGACTTAACGCGAAAACGCTATTAATGTAGGTGAACAGCTTTTATACATATTTGGTCAAGTACGACATTCTTGCTGACGAAATAGTTTTGACATAATCTGGGACCAATATATATTGGATGTAATTCGTAATCAAAACGATACATTATAAAATCCTCTCCGATCTGCTAATCTCCTTATACTTTCGTGTTGATGCCGTGAGACTAATATCAGCTAGTCGACTTTCGGTTTAAAAACATGCCAATAACTAACAGAATTAAGTTTTTTTTGAAAAATGAAATGCAATTAGGATGGTTTGAAACTACGATATAGCCATATGAGAAGTACAAAAATGAACTTTTTGGCGTTAAAATACAGTATCAACTTTGAATACCCTAGCCGGTCATCTAGTACATTTTGAGACATCAAATTTCTTTTTCACTTTAAGTACCAACGTTTCGCCATAAAAGCTTCCTTAGAGCTATATTCACGAATTTATTAACATTTGTAAGCTGCCATGGACGAGAAAACACACGTCGATGTAGAAACCGTTAATATACAGAAGGTATATATCACGAGTGACCCAGAAAATGGAGTGCGTTGTCAGGTACATTTAGCGAATACAGTTTTACTGGAATCCCTCGGACAGTTTAATTAAATTATGAGTTATAAAGCGGAGACATGGTTGACTGACGATCGTACATAGCTATTGCATACACGACTTACACAAATGGGGAAAAAAGAAGTTTGCCGACTTACATGTAAATTCTTATACGTCTATATACAAATATGTGACATTGACCCGCATTTACACGTACATACACTAGGCTGGTGGTCCCCAGCGGGCAATGACCAAATATGGAATATACTATACTAATACGCATGCGCGACGGAGGCTGCCGAGCGGAGACCACCGGAGATTGACAAAGTCGCCAAATTATCAAAATATCCGCCATGTTGGATTTTGAAGCGATGGAAATCTGCTGCGATTTCTAGACTTCTAACAGTGTTTTAGAACGCTTATCGTCTGTACGAGACACCAAAAATGGTTAAAAATGTTTGCATAAAGTGCAACAGTGAGTATCATATCCTAACTTTGCTTATATTTTCTTTGAGGGCGCTGAAACCGACGTCCGATTTGAAGTTCAAAAGCGGCATATTTTGAAAAGAAATTCTGTCTATTCAGGCCTTCTTATTTGAAGTTTTATCGTTAAAATATAATACCTATTTTGATTTATTGATTTGTAATGTGATCATATCGATAGGCAAATTAGAGGATGCATAGATCGACATTGGGCGTGATGATGAAGTTGACCTACTTTTGAACTCATGACCTACTTTTTAGATTTTCATTGTTGACAAATCAGACATCGTATTATTCCTTGTGACGTTTGATATTATACATGTACAATAATATGCTGGAACCAAATTGCCAGTATTTCTCTTACAAGCAGTACCTTCGGCATGGTACTCATCCATTTAAAATATCTATCGACCAATGTGACATGTCAGCATCTCCTTAAATTTGGTCAAATAAAATGGATAATATGAAATTATTAATTACATATGTGTACCACCTCGATAGCCTAGCGGTTGTGCGTCCGCTTCTGGATCAGTAGGTCTCAGGTTTGATCCCTGTCTGCGTCAATTTATACCGAACACTAAATGCAAATGGTACCAGTATCTCCCTTGCTTGATGCTCAGCATAAAAAAGGAAAGCTGGCTTATCTCTTATGGCGATGGATAACATCAGGGATGAGGTGTTGATAGTGATTAATATAAGTTGCTAAAACTTGTTTCACTTAATCAACCTAAAATAAATTAATGATGCAGAGCATACAGAGCTCTGTAAGTATCTTAAAAGATTTTTATTGATAAACGCGCCGGTTTTTTCGTGAAAGGCTGTTGTTGAAAGTTTTAGTGGAGGCATTTTTTAAAGTTTTGAAACCTTGAGCTTTCAATTGCAGGACTTTCTTACCAATTTATAGCAATGTTTAACTGTATTTTGAAGTAAATACAAGAGTGAAAACAGTCATCAATTCACGTAATCATTTGATGAACTTAAAAGTGTGTCCCTCTCAGTTAGGTTGACCTAGATCCATTTCGTGTTTCGTACCCAAAATATTTCGACCCTTGTTCAGCTATTGCATGAATGACCCTGGTGTTTCATACATTGCGCAGTACAGTCACAGTTTCTATTGCTAGTATATTACATGATTTTTAATCTTTAATTGGTCATCAGTAATCAATTGTTGTTTTAATTAAAACACACACTACAGTTTACTTAATAAGCTCAAACATTTGACTGCTAGCGCCGGATTTAAAGCTATAACCATGCATGGTTTGCCTAAATTTGTCTTCTATGCCGTAATCATAACCACACGGTCACCGTTAATTTTTTTAAGGATAGTACTGAAACTCCATATGGCAAAGCATGATGCTGCCACCATGCAGACTCTGAGCAGTGACGCAGTTCCTATCTGATACCGTTTTTTTGCCAAAATTAGACACCTCAGGGTCGCATTAGCACTGAAACTTAAGCAGGCACTGCCCATTGCTCAAATATGCAACTATCATCGCTCGATAAACAGCTGCCACTATGCAGACCCGGTGCAGTCCCTGTCTGATTATAACGTCTTCTTTGCCTAGTCCATGTGTGAAGGCTGCGGCCATGGCCGAGTGGTTAGTTCACTCGCCTTGTAACAGGGAGGTCTGGGTTTAAATCTCAGTTGCAGCAGGTCATACACTATATAAAATATTGACTTTCCTCCACATGTGGTTGTCAGCTTGTGGAAGGGTAGTTAGCACTGCTAATATGGTTAGGAAAACCAGCTGCCGTATATTATTATTGAACTGAAATACTGATGAAAAACAGCGTAAAACCCAATGCAACAAACAAATCTTTCCATGTCTTATTTCATATTCTTCGCCAAAATTACCCGATGCACAGTCCCTAACTGAAGCATTAGATTATAACTACTCTAGATAACTGCCCTAATTAAAATTACATTTTGTCTTCTTTATATATCCTCACGCTTTTACTGTGTAATCTAAAACTACATGTGCTTGTTTCATGTGGAAATTGTAATAATTATATTTTAAATTATTCATGTATTTACCAGGGATCATCATCAGAGTAATGCTGTTAGTTTGATGCTTGCTTTCCTTGTCAGCAGTGCCAACCAACTCAATAAATACTCTATGTTGGACAACTGAGATGACAAGTTGAGAATGCATACATCAATACATTTGGATTACTAGTAAGTTAATATTATCCAAAATGCAGAAGGTACAGTAAATTTAGCATTTCTTTTACAAGTATTATTTTGGTCTACAATAGAACAAGTTTTTATTATAAAATTCAATAACTTATGAGCTAAGCTATTAGCTCTTGACACCTCATTTATGATGGTATCCACCAAAATAATGGTATGAGAGAGGAGAAACCAGTTGTTACTCTGGATGCTCAGCATCATGCAAGCAATAGAAACACTGGAAGACTGGTACCATTGTTCTCTATGTCTTTCATATGATATGCAGCCATGGAGCAAACCCCATACCAACCGCACTACCTGTGTATCTTTAATTCAGGGCAGTCTTTCAAGATATAGCATCACACATTTACGCTAGCAACTCTAGTTGTTTACTATTCTGGCCTAATGTATTGGTCGACACACTGTAATGATATTCATTGTATAAAACCATACTTGATTTTACAACGTATAGTGAAGTGAATTATTATTTTTCAGGTTCGAAATCTTGAGAGAACAGTGTTTGTTCTGTGAATAAAACAAACCATTCTTACTTGATGGTTTCGGCGCAGCCCTGCACAATTGTGGAGAATCAATGATGTTAGAACAAACAATACAGTTCAAGCTTTACCAGGAGAATTAACGGTAAATAATTTAATAAAGATTGAGCCTATGAGTTTCTCTTACTCCCTATTATAGGATAGAAGGAAATATTACAGGCTATATGTCTGGCAATAACAGACATATGTGTAGATAAATGACAAACATGACTGAAGTGTATGATTGAATGACCAAACAACATGACTGATTGAAACATATGTCTAACTTAAACATGTCACTCACTGAAACTTGAAAATAAAACTGAAACATATGACTGACTGAAATGTACAAATTACTAGCATAACATATGAAATGAGCGACTTAACACAAAGTACTGAATGACACATGTGACTGACTGAAACACTTTACAGACTGACTTACTGACAAAATTACTGACTGAAACCTATTACTGACCTAAACATATACCTGACTTAAACAGATGACTGACTTAAACCTTTGAACAACTGAAACACATGACTTTCTGAACCTGTGACTGACTGAAACGAATGACTGACTTAAAGTTATGACCAACTGAAACACATGACTGACTTTAACACTTGACTGGCTGAAACACATGACTGACTGATTTACAAATATGTCTGAATTAAACCCGTGACTGACTCAAAAAGTATACTTGACTTAAAAAGATGAGTGACTTAAACCTTTGACCAACTGAAACAAAATACTGACTGTAACACACGACTGACTGAAACACATGAATGACTGACTTACAAATGTGACTGACTGAAACCCCTGACTGACTCAATCATACATCTGACTTAAATAGATGACTGACTTTAACCTTTGACTGACTTAAACATACACATGACTTGAACCTTTGACCAACTAAAAATATGACTGACTGAAACACATGACTGACTGAAACTTATGACCTACTGTACCACATCACTGCCTGAAACACATGACTTACTTACATTAGCCTGACTAAAACATATGACTGACTGAAACTCATGACTGACTTCAACTTATTACCGAATGAAACACATTACTGACTGTAACACAAGACTGACTGAGACACTTGACTGACTGAAACCCATGACCGACTTAAACATACTATTGACTTTAACCTTTCACCAACTGTAACACATGACTGATTGAAACACAAGACTGACTGAAACAAATTACTGACTTACAACAATTGCCTGAGTAAAACATATGACTGACTGTACCTTTGACTGATTGAAACACAACACTGACTGAAACACATGACTGACTTACAACAATTGCCTAACTTTAACTTAGGACTCACTGAAACATATGACTGACTGTGACACATGACTGACTGTAACCCATGACTGACTTTAACTTAGGACCGACTAAGACACATGACTGATCGTAACACATGACTGACTGTAACCCATGACTAACTGTAACACATGACTGACTTTAACTTAGGACCGACTAAGACACATGACTGACCGTAACACAAGACTGACTGAAATATATGACATACTGTAACACTTGACTGACTAAAACCTTTAACTGACTGTAACACATCACTGATTGAAACACATGACTGACTGAAACATATAACTTACTGTAACCCATGACTGACTTTAACTTAGGACCCACTTAAACATATGACTGACTGTAACATGTGACTGACTGTAACACATGTCTTAAATAAACTTTCGACTGACTGAGACTCTTGACTGACTGCAACACATGGCTGACTGAAACATATGACTTAATTAAACTTTTGACTGACTGAGACTCCTGACTGACTGTAACCCATGACTGACTTTAACTTAGGACCCACTGAAAAAATTACTGTTCAGGTGACTGACTGTATCACATGACTTAATTAAACTTTCAACTGACTGAGACACATGACTGACCTCATGCCTAATTGAAACGCATGTCTGACTGTAACATAAGATTAAAAAAAAGTGTGTCTGATTGAATCACATGACTGACTGTAACACATGACTGACTTAAACATATGACTGAATGAATCATATTAATTTCTGATACCCATTGCTGAGGGAAACACATACAAAACGGAAACACTCGACTGACAGAATCATGTGTCTGACTGAAACACATGACCTGACTAAAACATATGACTGACTGTATCATATGGCTGAAGGAGACATATGACTGACTAAGATATAAATGACAGAAACATATGAGTGACTTAAACAAGTGACTGACTGACACAAATGACTAACTTACATCATATGACTCACTGTCACACATGAACATAAAACATCTGACTTACTGAAACTCATGACATATGGATACATGTGACTGACTTAAACATATGACTGACAAAAACATGTGTCTTACCGCAACTCATGACTGATGGATACATGTGACTGACAAAAACATATGACTGACAAAAACGTGTGTCTGACTGCAACTCATGACTGATGGATACATGTGACTGACAAAAACATATGACTGACAAAAACGTGTGTCTGACTGCAACTCATGACTGATGGATACATGTGACTGACAAAAACATATGACTGACAAAAACGTGTGTCTGACTGCAACTCATGACTGATGGATACATGTGACTGACTTAAACATATGACTGACAAAAACATGTGTCTTACCGCAACTCATGACTGATGGATACATGTGACTGACAAAAACATATGACTGACAAAAACGTGTGTCTGACTGCAACTCATGACTGATGGATACATGTGACTGACAAAAACATATGACTGACAAAAACGTGTGTCTGACTGCAACTCATGACTGATGGATACATGTGACTGACTTAAACATATGACTGACAAAAACATGTGTCTTACCGCAACTCATGACTGATGGATACATGTGACTGACAAAAACATATGACTGACAAAAACATGTGTCTGACTGTAACTCATGACTGACTTAAACATATGCCTGACTAAAACATATGACTGACAAAAACGTGTGTCTGACTGCAACTCATGACTGACTTAAACATATGCCTGACTAAAACATATAACTGACAGAATCATTCATCTGACTAAAATACATTATCCGAAGTTAACATATGACTAACTGTAACATATGACTGAATGAAAAATAAGTATTACTAATTGAAACACATTCCTTTTAGAAACATATGAGTGAAGGAACATTTGTGTTGGACACAAATGCTGTAGTAACCTAGATCCCTTGATGAGGAACTGAAGCAGTATAATGTCATTACATGGAGAGATGTGCAGTACTGTGTAGTTATAGATTTTATAACCTATTAATTATCTTGTCATAATGATTTTGATTTAAAATAATTTTGGAACCAATTTCTAGTAGTTTTATGCACACAAATAATAAAAAGTATAAAATTTGGTGTCCTTAAATCAAATGCAAGATGGAATATTGTTATGCAATGACAAGAAGCACATAATAGGCTATAATCATCGCACTCAAATCACAAAATTTAAAATACTCTTTGGTCTATGAACAGTGCATCATACCACTGAGTAATGTATGGGTACTATAAAATGTAGAAAGCTATGAGTGACTTGCATATTGTCTGTGTCCAAAAATGTTTTTAAATTGTGGTCACTGTTGTAAGCTGGAAAGAAAAAGTAGGTACTTATTTGAAATAGTTTCTCCTGTATCTAAATTCCAGTCATTTTATGTAGTTTTGGATCATAAGCTGGCACTATGTGAATCGAGACTGTAAGTCTTAGCAAGATGCAAACTATTGACCTTATGTATTCCTAATGCTGATCCATAACTACTCCATATTGGAAGAGTTTTAAAGAGTACACAATAAGTTTGAGTGTAATATGAGATACAGGAAAAATAGTCTTTACTAGGGTTGATGAGTGACTGTAGCACCTAGAAGCAAGTTTCAAGATTATTTTTCTATTTCATAATACACATGTCCATGTATTATAATTTATAATTTCACTTTTGGTCTCTTAATGTTTTGACATGTGTCTACATGATTATTTTTCAGTTTTAAAAAAGTGTGAAAGACAAGTTTTGTTAATGGGAGCAATATTTCCCTAGTTGATGGTTTTACAGTCAATAATGGACTATCAAGGATAATGGAAACAGTTGAAACAGCAGTGTCAGACTTGTGATGGTAATGAAACCTGCTTGACTATCTGATTGTTTTTTTACTGTATTTATTTTACTTACAGAATTATTGAAGTTAAATAAGTGACTTGTTTGTTGAGCTAAATGTCAGATTAACACTATTTTAACAGTCATATATTAGAGCTTGTTGTGGTAAAGTGGAGCAAGTGGTACAGTGTGGTACAGTGGAGCAAGTGGAACAGTGGAGCAAGTGGTACAGTGGAGCAAGTGATACAGTGGAGCAAGTGGTAAAGTGGAGCAAGTGGTACAGTGTGGTACAGTGGAGCAAGTGGAACAGTGGAGCAAGTGGTACAGTGGAGCAAGTGGTAAAGTGGAGCAAGTGGTACAGTGTGGTACAGTGGAGCAAGTGGTACAGTGGAGCAAGTGGTACAGTGGAGCAAGTGGAACAGTGGAGCAAGTGGTACAGTAGAGTAAGTGGTACAGTGGAGCAAGTGGTACAGTGGAGCAAGTGGTACAGTGGAGCAAGTGGTACAGTGGAGCAAGTGGTACAGTAGAGTAAGTGATACAGTAGAGCTAATGGTACAGTGGAGCTAGTGGTACAGTGGAGCAAGTGGTACAATGGAGCAAGTGGTACAGTGGAGAAAGTGGTACAGTGGAGCAAGTGATACAGTGGAGCTTATGGTACAGTGGAGAAAGTGGTACAGTGGTACAGTGGAGCAAGTGATACAGTTGAGCAAGTGGTACAATGGAGCAAGTGGTACAGTGGAGCTAGTGGTACAGTGGAGCAAGTGGTACAGTGGAGCAAGTGGTACAGTGGAGCTAGTGATACAGTGGAGCAAGTGGAACAGTGGAGCAAGTGGTACAGTGGAGCTTATGGTACAGTGGAGAAAGTGGTACAGTGGTACAGTGGAGCAAGTGATACAGTTGAGCAAGTGGTACAATGGAGCAAGTGGTACAGTGGAGCTAGTGGTACAGTGGAGCAAGTGGTACAGTGGAGCAAGTGGTACAGTGGAGCTAATGGTACAGTGGAGCTAGTGGTACAGTGGAGCAAGTGGTACAATGGAGCAAGTGGTACAGTGGAGAAAGTGGTACAGTGGAGCAAGTGATACAGTGGAGCTTATGGTACAGTGGAGAAAGTGGTACAGTGGTACAGTGGAGCAAGTGATACAGTTGAGCAAGTGGTACAATGGAGCAAGTGGTACAGTGGAGCTAGTGGTACAGTGGAGCAAGTGGTACAGTGGAGCAAGTGGTACAGTGGAGCTAATGGTACAGTGGAGCTAGTGGTACAGTGGAGCAAGTGGTACAATGGAGCAAGTGGTACAGTGG
Source organism: Mactromeris polynyma (assembly GCA_032209605.1). Lineage (NCBI taxonomy): Eukaryota > Metazoa > Mollusca > Bivalvia > Venerida > Mactridae > Mactromeris > Mactromeris polynyma. The sequence goes on along the minus strand of JASFXZ010000020.1, from coordinate 10,286,216 downwards.
AGAAAGTGGTACAGTGGTACAATGGAGCAAGTGGTACAGTGGAGCAGGTGGTACAATGGAGCAAGTGGTACAGTGGTGCAGTGGAGTATTTGGTACAGTGGAGCTAGTGATACTGTGGATTTAGTGGTACTGTGTACCTTGTGGCATATTGGAGCCCATGGTACAGTGGAGTAAGTGGTTCATTTGAGCAACTGGTACAGTGTAGATAGTGGTACGGTGGTGCTAGTATTGGGTTATATGAGGTTGAAAACTAGGTCATTTAGTCAAATCATAGAAAAACTTTGAAACCCTAGAGGTTACAATTTCATCCTTATCTTTTGAAACTTTGTCACAATGATCATCTCTAATAAATTAAGGTAAATATTGATATTGTGTCATTTTGGTTAGAAACTAGGTCATTAAGTCAAATCATAGTCAAAACGGTGGTATGCATTATAGGCTGGTCTTTTCACTGTATCTTAGTAAAAGTTGGTCGCACTAGCGGATTTAAGGGGGGGCCGC